>RXON01002593.1:0-24643 GCA_009667805.1 Leptobrachium leishanense
ACCCGATAGTTCGGAAAAACAAGGACACGTAGCGAACCCCAAAAATACAATCTCTTCGTATTACGATAAACGCGCAGCGGAAAAGAGAAAAATATATTTTCGGAACGTATCTTTACTCCCGTTCCGATTCGTAACAGAATGAGTCCTGCACAGGCTTAAGTCCCGGAGTGTAAAAGGTGTGTATGTGTGTGTGGTACCCGGGTACTGTTCAACTGGCCAGTGAATTTACTTAAGGAATGTCTTCGACTAGTCAAGTTGGGGCCCTGTGGACTTTAAAGAGAAAACAGCAGTGTGTTCCGTAATTACATACGGCCTTGGAGGCCTCTCACCCATCCACCGGTTGCTTTAGGCTCCGCTGACCCAGGACGTCTCTCCGCTCGATTTTGACTGGGGATACTAGCGGCCGGATCCGTTGTCTGACTCTCCGTTGCTTGTCCACGACTTGTCCAGCTCACCCCTGCTCTCCGTATCCGATCAGCTCGCGGCGACTCCTTACTCGAGGTCTTCGGTTTGTTTAATCTGCAGCAATCTCTGGAACTTGGAGGTCTCCTTCTCTTTAGGCTGAATGACCCGGTGAGGAACTGACAGGTCTCACTCGCGCTCTGGCCTGGGCCCTCTTGCGATGTCTTGCACTGCGTCTGCTCTCTCTCGCCGGGAAATGTAGTCCCAATGTCCAGTGTCTCTAATCGCGATTGTCTCCATCTTGTGGCCAAAAATAGGTACTGCCAGCAGCAAGATTTAACACAGCGCTACACTCTCCCCCTCCTAGAACTCTTGGGTCTCTCCAAGGAGGTACAACAGTTACATTACATTTCCACAATATTTGAATATAGTTTACATAACATGTACAGGTTCAGCAGCATACACATAGTGGGTTAGGAACACTTCCTCAAGTTGATTCATATTTTGGGCTAACTCAGCTAGCATAGCAGACACTTCGGGCAACCTCTGCACGGTGGTGATGGCCTCTTCAGTGCTATGTCCTGGTGAGTCGTAGGTGAGGCGTTGGGGCGGTCGAACAGAGCGTTTTGGTTCTGGCTCAATCAGTTCCTCTTCAGGTGGAAGTACTATAGGTGCTGGCTCAGTCCTTCTCTCTATCACTGGAGCAGACGTTTCTTTAGAGTATGATCCCTCCAGTGAAGGCATAGAACTATAATCGCCTGAATAAGCTTCAACTTCCGGAGCTACCGGGATCCCAACAGCCTCAGGGACTTCCAACTGAAATTCAAGAGCTTCAGGGATTTCTACAGTCTCAGGGACTTCTAGCTGAAATTCAGGAGCTTCAGGTCTCAAATTACTCTCCCACCGCTCAGGAACAACGACAATCTCCTCAGGCTCCGGTGAGCGCATCCAGTCCAGACAATAACTCTCTTCTTCACTGTCTCTTTCGCTCTCTTCGACAGCCCGGGTCTGCTGAGACCGAGTAACAGGAGGCAAACGTGGAGCAGGCGGAATTGGCAGAGGCAGTTCGTCCCCAACTGGCATCCTCACAGCCTCTCTCAAAGGTAACAAATGATTCCGGTGCCAGTTCTTGAGAGGCCCAGCCTTTCCATCCGGGCGAATCTGATACACCGGCAGACCCGGCAGTTGTTTGCAGACAATGTAAACCTGGGAACTCCACCTATCCGCCAACTTGTGTCTCGCAGCAGCACCCAAGTTCTTCAATAGAACCCTATCACCGGGTTGTAGATCTTGTATTCGAACTTTCAAGTCATAGTTCCTTTTGTTTCTTTGCTCCCTGCTTTCTGAGGTCGAACGGGCCTGTTCAAACGCAGAAGCCAGATTCTTTCGAAGTCTATCCACGTAGTTTCTATGGGAAGCTACTGACGTCTGGTCTAGAGATAACCCAAATGCCAAATCAACCGGCAGTCGAGCCTCCCTTCCGAACATAAGACGGTACGGTGAGTATCCAGTTGCATCGCTCTCCGTACTGTTATATGCGTGCACCAGCGTAGCTATGTGACGACTCCAACTCTGCTTCTCCACATTCGACAAGGTCCCCAGCATGTTTAGCAGTGTGCGATTAAACCTTTCAGGCTGAGCATCACCTTGAGGGTGATATGGTGTAGTTCGGGTCTTTTGGATTCCCAACAGCTCTAGCAATTGCCCCACCAGTCTGCTTTCAAAGTCTCTACCCTGATCCGAGTGTATCCTCCTTGGCAGTCCGTAATGAACAAAGAACTTTTCCATCAACACCTTGGCCACTGTCGGAGCTCGTTGATCTTTTGTGGAAAACGCTTGGGCGTAACGAGTGAAGTGATCAGTCACTATTAGAATGTTCCCTTGCCCACTAGCATCCGGCTCTAAGCACAAGAAGTCAATGCACACCAAATCCATGGGTCCCTGGCTCTGCAGATGGCTCATTGGAGCAGTTCGGGTCGGTAGAGTCTTTCTCTGAATACACCTCAGACAGGAATGACAATAGCTTTCCACTTCAGCTCTCATGCAAGGCCAATAGAACCTATCTCGTACCAGTTTAAAAGTTCTCTCAGCACCCAAATGTCCATGCTCATCATGTAGTGATCGCAGCACACTCTCCCTATGTTTAGTGGGGAGGAATAACTGTTGAATCTCTTCAGCGTTAGCTGAGGGGCCCCTTCGGTAGACCACCCCATCCAACATCTTCAAACGCTCCCACTCTTTGTAGACCAATCTGGCCCCACTCGGGGAGTTGGTTAGCAAAATCTCACGCTGGTTTGCAGTCAGGGCCTTTATGGTCAAGGCAATTAAAGGGTCTCTGGCCTGATCCGCTTTCAGGTCCTGTCTCGAAAAGGTAGGTAAACTCTCATCCCTTAACTGCGTAGGGTTACAGTAAAATTCAGGAACAGCCGCAGCCATGACTCCTATGGCCTCCGCTTCAATCCCTCCTTTGACCCGGCGCTCTGTTCCTTGACACAAAGCTTGCACCCCGTCTGGAGTCAACTGAGTCCATTCTGTAGTGTAGGGTCTTCTCGATAACGCATCAGCATCTCGATTATTCACCCCAGGGCGGTACTTCAGGCTGAACCGAAACCCTGACAGAGCGGCCAACCACCGATGTCCCGTTGCGTCCAGTTTTGCGGTAGTAAGGATGTATGTAAGAGGATTATTATCCGTCTTGATCACAAACTCGGCTCCATACAGATAGTCTTTTAACTTGTCTACCACTGCCCACTTTAAGGCTAGGAACTCCAACTTGTGGGTAGGGTAGTTCTTCTCTGAAGGCGTAAGGCTCCGGCTCACGTACGCTACAGGCCTCAGCAATCCACCATACTCCTGATACAGGACTCCTCCCAGACCTTCTCGGCTGGCATCCACATGTAGCTCATACGGCTTGTGAGGGTCCGCATAGGCCAAAACAGGAGCTCGGGTTAGACTCTCTTTCAGCTTCACGAAAGCTCCTTCACATTGACTGGTCCATTCACCTTGTATAGACTCTCGAGCTTTCCTTGGCCCTGGAGCTGACGGGTTTTGGTCAGAGACCTTGCAGCCTTCTTCTGTGGTTTCCTTCTGCAGGAGTTTGTTCAGTGGTTGAGCTATTTTCGCGAATCCTCCCACAAATCTTCGATAGTATGAACAGAATCCCAAGAAAGATCTAAGTTCAGTGACGTTTCGGGGTCTAGGCCAAGAAGCTACGGCCTCCAACTTCCGAGGGTCTGTCGAAACACCTTCTGCTGAGACCACATGTCCTAGATACGTGACAGACGGTAGACAAAATTGGCATTTCTCCAGAGACAGTTTCAGCCCCTCTTCATGGAGCCTCTTCAAGACCTTCTCTAGACGTTGCTCATGTTCTTCCAGAGTCTTCCCAAACACAATTATGTCATCCAGGTACACTAATACTTCGATTAGATTCATATCCCCGACTGTCTTCTCCATCAACCGTTGGAACGTGGCTGGAGCCCCCGTAAGGCCTTGAGGCATTCTGTTGAATTCAAAGAACCCCAGTGGACAGATGAACGCAGTTTTCTCCTTGTCTTCAGGATGCATTGGTATCTGGTGATACCCGCTTCGCAGGTCTAGTACACTAAACCACTTTGCTCCAGACAAACACTGTAGGGCATCTTCTATCCGAGGAGTGGCATATTGATCGGGGATGGTTCTCCGGTTCAATGTGCGGTAGTCTATGCATAAGCGGACAGAACCATTTTTCTTCCGGACCAACACTATGGGAGATGCGTATGGACTCCTGGACTCTTGAATCACCTTGGTTCTTTGCAATTCGTTCAGCTGCTCTCGCAGATCATCTAAGTCTCCTAGCGGAACTCGCCTTGATCTTTCCCGAAACGGCTTGTCTTCTTGTAACCGAATGCGGTGCTCAGTACTCTTAGCTAGGCCCACATCGAACTCATCTTTCGAGAACAATTCCTTCCACTTTAGGACTTGAGACTGAAGACGTTTCTTCCACTCAGGTGAAATGGGAGCGTCCTTGGGGTAGAATCTTTCATCTGGAATCTCTTTATCCACTCCCCCTCCTGAATCGGTAGAGAGGGGTGTAGCAGACTCTACTTGCCCGATAGGCATTCGTGCTTTAAGGACTACTGGAGAATCCGTCACATTGCATACGCTGACCGAGACTCTTCCTCGTGTTCTCTTCAGAGCTTTGGTGGAAATTATTTCAGGAATTACTTCGACTCCGGTTTCACTCCCATGATTAAAATCGGTTCCCAGCACCACATAGGGACCTGGTTGCGATCCGTTCAACTTGACTGAAGCCCGGAAGCTCGTTACTTCTCCTGCTTGCAGAACCTTCTCTGTTCCACCCAGTCTCCACAGTCTTCCCACCTCGGCAGGTGCCTTTCGTTCTTCAACCATCCTCTGATAGACCGGACGTAACATTGGGTGTACTCCTTGAGTCGAACCTTCTTCCAATACAATAGGTGTCAGGAGACGCCGCACTAGGTCAGTATTCGTCCCCACTATCAGAGAGCTTCTGTTCGCACCTGAGGGTCGAGGACACACAATGGCCAATGCATCGCAACCCCCAGACTGCCCGATGACTTCAGATCCGATCTCCAACTTCACTTGCAGGTACCCGTCATAAGGGAGCTTCTCAGTGCCGATACCCCATATTTCCAAATCCTTCAATTCTTGCAGAGGAATGTGCTTTAAGTGTTTCTCGTAGAAGTCTTTGTAGATCAATGTCACTTGAGCCCCTGAATCTAACAGGGCTTTAGTGTAGACTCCTTCCACTTGGATTGGCACAATAGGAGAAGGACCTATCAGTTGGTCAGGAAACTTGGTGGCGGTATCCGGACGCTTAGACCCAGTTTGCTGTACCCTGGCCTTTTTCTTGGCCCGTGTAGGCTTTGGGTGTGCATTGCCTCCCCATGACGTAGACCCGGATGCTAAGGGAGTGACTCTTTCAGTTCTGGCAGGTTCAGCAGTTGGCTCGGCTTTGGGCCCTCTCGTCTTCTTAGTCTTGGCTTGGTTTTTGGAGCGGGGTTCAACCTTCGGGCACATAAGTTGCTCCTTCACTTGTGCCCTCTGGCGTTTCCCGCCGGTGAGGTAGATAACAGTCCTTCTAGGGCTTCCAACAGTCCCTCGACTCTATCCTTCTCAGGCTTTCGGCCTTTGCACTGTGCGCGGAAATGGCCCATTTCTCCACAACCGAAACATCTCTTCTTAGAGAGCGGAGACGTAGTTGATTGTTGAGATTTGGTTAAAGGACTTGGACCAGATGCCACAGCAACTCCCGTCGTCTGCATACCTGTGAGGAATTTCTGCATTTCTGCCTGCATTTCGATCACCTTCATCAACACTCGGCACAGTTCCGCGTGCGCTTGTTGCAATTCAACTTGAGCTTCCTGTACTTTCTTGACGGTTTTGGACAATTCACCACGTTCAGGGAGGTTCGATTCTTTGGCAGCCCTCTCTGTAGATTTAAAAATGACTAGGTGTTCTTGTTCGTCCTCGTCAGATCCACAAGTATCTAGAGAGTCGCTTTCAGGCCGCAGACCGTCGTTATGTCTCACAGGTTGTGCATAAGCCCTTTCCCCCCGCCTGAAGGATTTCTCTTCCAGTAAAGCCTCTTCCTCTCGTACAACTCGGATCAGTTCCAGGTACTTTAACTCTTGGTTACCTGCTCTGCTTCTCAGCTGCATCATTACTGGATCTAAAGGTTGAGAGCCCCTCACGATCTGTTTTATTCGGATCTTATCTACTTCGGCCGGTTCGGCCCCTTTCTTCAGGAGTATCTGGTGTAGAATCTTATCTAGGCGCCTCATATACTCGGTCATCCTTTCACCTCTTCTCTGATAGGTGTGTTCGTACTGATATACCAGTTCGGCCACCTTTTCGGTTCGCCCAAAAACTTCTTCAAGAACGTTTAAGTAATCTAAAGCAGTACAATCTTTTCTACTCAGTTTCAGGTTTCTCACCGCTTCCGACGCGGGTCCCTTTAAGCTCTCGGTGATCGTTTGCTTTTTCTGGGCCTCAGGGACATCCCACTCATCCAGAGCCTGCATCGCCTGTTCCACCCATTCTTCAAAGGTTTCTTCTCCCGCCGGAGTTGGTACATTTCCTCTAAAATTCCTTAACCGTCGATAACCGAAGTTAGTGTGAGGAGGGCTTGTTTTCTGACATTTCGCCAATAGATCTCCAATAGCCACGATAAATTCAGGCCCGATCATGGCCAACGGACTAGGCGCGGGAACACTTGCGGATTCGCCACGTGGCGCACTTGGCTGAATTAGTTGGACTTCCACCTCATCGGCCAGTTTCACGCTCGCGCCCTGAAAACATGGTGGAACACCCTTTCTCCATTCGAGAAGAGCATACGTGTGAGAGGTATCTGTGTTCTTTACAATGTCCAGTATTAACCCCCGATGGTCTGGTGTCAGCACAGCCACAGCCTGGCGAATCTGATCTTCGGCCCAAGTGTCTGCGGGAATATCCATGACTATACAACATTCTAACTGACCACTGTGCTCCTCACACCACTCGGCAACAGTGTCTGGATCCATATTTAACCCTTTAGATGCGTTTTTTCCAGAGACTGGATCCCGGAAACGAGCCCCCACGTGTAGCGCTCACTCCCGGAGGAGCCGCTGAAAATGAACCACGGGTCAGTCTCCCCGCACTAGGGAATAAATATACTCCAACACCGTTGTGAGTTTTATAATTTAAATAGTTTACTAGAATAGTAAGCAGACGTTGAGACACGGTATTCACAGATATTTTCACAGTACTTTCGTATCGCGGTAAAAGCGCGTAGCGGAAAAGAAACGAAACACGAGGCTTCATATTTCGGAAAAATAAAATATTCGCAACCGAACAGAAAAAAGAATGTAATACCCGATAGTTCGGAAAAACCAGGACACGTAGCGAACCCCAAAAATACAATCTCTTCGTATTACGATAAACGCGCAGCGGAAAAGAGAAAAATATATTTTCGGAACGTATCTTTACTCCCGTTCCGATTCGTAACAGAATGAGTCCTGCACAGGCTTAAGTCCCGGAGTGTAAAAGGTGTGTATGTGTGTGTGGTACCCGGGTACTGTTCAACTGGCCAGTGAATTTACTTAAGGAATGTCTTCGACTAGTCAAGTTGGGGCCCTGTGGACTTTAAAGAGAAAACAGCAGTGTGTTCCGTAATTACATACGGCCTTGGAGGCCTCTCACCCATCCACCGGTTGCTTTAGGCTCCGCTGACCCAGGACATCTCTCCGCTCGATTTTGACTGGGGATACTAGCGGCCAGATCCGTTGTCTGACTCTCTGTTGCTTGTCCACGACTTGTCCAGCTCACCCCTGCTCTCCGTATCCGATCAGCTCGCAGCGACTCCTTACTCGAGGTCTTCGGTTTGTTTAATCTGCAGCAATCTCTGGAACTTGGAGGTCTCCTTCTCTTTAGGCTGAATGACCCGGTGAGGAACTGACAGGTCTCACTCGCGCTCTGGCCTGGGCCCTCTTGCGATGTCTTGCACTGCGTCTGCTCTCTCTCGTTCCCTCGCGCGCTCTGGCGCGTTCTCCACGAGGTTCGGGAAGTAAGCGTCCTGTGTCCCACCCACTTCCTGTGTCTTCGCAAAGCACGCCGGGAAATGTAGTCCCAATGTCCAGTGTCTCTAATCGCGATTGTCTCCATCTTGTGGCCAAAAATAGGTACTGCCAGCAGCAAGATTTAACACAGCGCTACAGATTTATTGGAGGTTCCTGGGAATTGTAATTTGTGTCTTGTCACTGCACCCATAAGGGGGTCTAACTGATTTATTGTAGGTTCCTGGGAATTGTAATTTGTGTCCTGTCACTGCCACCCATCAGGGGGTCTCACTGATTTATAGTAGGTTCTTGGGAATTGTAATTTGTGTCTTGTCAATCACTGCCACACATCAGGGGGTCTCACTGATTTATAGGAGGTTCCTGGGAATTGTAATTTGTGACTTGTCACTGCCACCCATCAGGGGGTCACACTGATTTATAGGAGGTTCCTGGGAATTGTAATTTGTGTCTTGTCACTCACTGCCACCCATCAGGGAGTCTAACTGATTTATAGGAGGTTCCTGGGAATTGAAATTTGTGCTTGTCACTCACTGCCACCCATCAGGGGGTCTCACTGATTTATAGGAGATTCCTGGGAATTGTAATTTGTGTCTTGTCACTGCCACCCATCAGGGGGTCTCACTGATTAATAGGAGGTTCCTGGGAATTGTAATTTGTGTCTTGTCACTCACTGCCACCCATCAGAGGGTCTCATTGATTTATAGGAGGTTCCTGGGAATTGTAATTTGTGACTTGTCACTAGGGATGAGCCGAACACTCCCCGAGTTCGGTTCGAAGCCGAACCCGAACTTTCCAAATGTTTGGATCCGAACCCGAACCAGAACTCGAACCCCATACAAGTCAATGGGGTTGAAAATTCGGATTATAGAGTGCCCTCCAAGAGGGCATATATGCTAGATATTTGCCATAAAAGGTGTATGGGGGTCCGGGTAGTGCCCTGGGGGACAGGAAACAAGAACAAAAAGTTAAAAAAAAAACGTTTTTAAAGGGACAGTGAGTTTTCCCTGAAATAAGGGTTAAAAATAAAAACGAAAAATTCCTTCAAATATCGTGCCTAGGAGGTCCCCATAACCTACCCGTGAAGTGGCGGATTTCTAGGATGTATAGAAATATGTAAAAACCAAAAAATGACATTTCAAATGACGGTAAATGCTTTTCCTTTAATCTATCCATAAACAACTGCTTGGGGCGGCAGTCTGTATGAAAAGAGGAGACATTTTCGGACACGCAGAAAAAGTTTACTGATTTTTTGGCGGTGAAAAGCAGGAGAATGACTGGAGAATGGAAAATTCTAGACCAAATAGCCGATTTGGAAAGAGAGATAAATGGGAGAATTTTTCTGGTTTGGCTATTTTGACCTAGAATTTTCCATTCTCCAGTCATTCTCCTTGTGACGGAATGGGTGTTGTCCGCCTGCGGGTGTGCTCCTATCTGCTCCTCCCACTGCGCTTACCGCCGGCCCAACTACCGAGTGGCACGGCACTCAGCGTCTTGTGCGGCCTGGAGTGACCCTGGGGAAGGGTTGGCTGGCTGTGGAGAGGGACCCCCTGCGTGTGATCAGCCCGACCACCGAGCGTCGCGGCACTCGGCGTCTCAAGCAGCTGATCTACTGACCTTGGTGGAGATCGGATCGTCTGTGGAGCGGGCCGTTCGGATGGGAAACGTTTCGGATTTCCCTCGGAAGTGCAGCGCTTCGGTATACCGATGCGCGGAAGACGCGCCGCGGCTTCGGTTCGGAGAAGCGGAATCGAAGCGTGGTCGAAGCACGTACAATGCACCTCTGTTCTGATCCGAGATACAGACACAGGGTAGCCTGGAGACCACGCGGGATCTCAGCAGTACGATCGTCAGTAAAGGACAACAGGCGGAGCTGTATGCACTAGATGAACTAACTTTTACTGGGAAATCACATATATTTATAAACATTCGTACAGAGAGAGAACAATAGGAATCCCTGCCCGTCCCCATGAGTCTCATTGGCCCTTGCTGGAAAAAGGTACCTGGGTCCCGATTCGTATTGGCTGTTCCGAATCGGGGTGGTCCCGATTCGTACCCGGAAGGTCCGAATCGGCCATTTTTCGATTCGACCGGATGGTCCGAATCGGCCATTTTACGATCCGATCAATTCGACCGGATCCACGAAGCACTGGGAAATGGCGGCGAGCAAAGCATACAATGGGGGTTTTAACATACGGTTCACAGTTACACATACGGGGAACACTTTTATTACATCACACAATAAAACCACATCTAATAAAATAAAACAAGGTGTTCTGCTGGTGCAATGGCACCTAGGAGTCCATAGCAACACAACCGTCCTCAAAACTGTCCCTGGCTGAGGGTCCTGGGGTTGGCGTCCGAGCCTCTTGGGGCATTCCGTGACACTCCTCCCCCTTCCCAAAGCTCGACGCACCCGGTTTGACCCCAACGGGTCGTACCGGGGAAGTCGGTGCTCCCAGGTCTCCCGGTTCCCGGGCCGACTGCCGCGATAACCCATCAGCATTACCATTCTGCGACCCGGGCCGGTATTGGATGGTGAAGTTAAATGGTTGAAGAGCCAGACTCCACCGCAACAGGTGGCCGTTTTCCCCCGCCACCCGGTTGAGCCACACCAGTGGGTTATGGTCGGTCATCACGGTGAGGGACCGCCCGTAGACATAGGGTTGGAGCTTTCGTAGGTCCCAGACCAAGGCCAGGCACTCTTTCTCCACCGCAGCATACCCCACCTCCCGTGGTAAAAGTTTCCGGCTGATGAACGCCACCGGATGATCCCCCCGTCGTCCCCCACTTGACTTAGGACGGCTCCCAGTCCGAACATCGAAGCGTCTGTGTGGACAACAAAACGTTTATTATAGTTGGGAGCTGCCAGTAGAGGAGCTTGGGTCAGGGCGGCCTTCAGTTGTTGGAAGGCCTGTTCGCACTACGGGGACCACAGGACTTGGCGAGGCAGGGATTTCTTTGTCAAGTCGGTCAGGGGCTTGGCCAGGTCACTGTAATGGGGCACAAACTTTCTATAGTACCCTGCGGTGCCCAGGAAGGCGAAGACCTGGGTTTTGGTCACAGGGGTGGGCCAGTCTAGGATGGCTTCTACCTTGGCGGGCTCCGGTCGTTGTATCCCACCGCTGCCACCAGTGTGACGGAATGGGTGTTGTCCGCCTGCGGGTGTGCTCCTATCTGCTCCTCCCACTGCGCTTACCGCCGGCCCGACTACCGAGTGGCACGGCACTCAGCGTCTCGTGCGGCCTGGAGTGACCCCGGGGAAGGGTTGGCGGGCTGTGGAGAGAGACCCCCTGCGTGAGATCAGCCCGACCACCGAGCGTCGCGGCACTCGGCGTCTCAAGCAGCTGATCTACTGACCTTGGTGGAGATCGGATCGTCTGTGGAGCGGGCCGTTCGGATGGGAAACGTTTCGTCCGTTGAGCCGTTCGGATGGGAAACGTTTCGGATTTCCCTCGGAAGTGCAGCGCTTCGGTATACCGATGCGCGGAAGATGCGGCGCGGCTTCGGTTCGGAGAAGCAGAATCGAAGCGTGGTCGAAGCACGTACGATGCACCTCTGTTCTGATCCGAGATACAGACACAGGGTAGCCGGATCGTACCTCGGGGTAATGTACCCTGGAGACCGCGCGGGATCTCAGCAGTACGATCGTCAGTAAAGGACACCAGGTGGAGCTGTATGCACTAGATGAACTAACTTTTACTGGGAAATCACATATATTTATAAACATTCGTACAGAGAGAGAATAATAGGAATCCCTGCCCGCCCCCATGAGTCTCATTGGCCCTTGCTGGAAAAAGGTACCAGGGTCCCGATTCGTATTGGCTGTTCCGAATCGGGGTGGTGCCGATTCGTACCCGGAAGGTCCGAATCGGCCATTTTTCGATTAGACCGGATGGTCCGAATCGGCCATTTTACGATCCGATCAATTCGACCGGATCCACGAGGCACTGGGAAATGGCGGCGAGCAAAGCATACAATGGGGGTTTTAACATACGTTCACAGTTACACATACGGGGAACACTTTTATTACATCACACAATAAAACCACATCTAATAAAATAAAACAAGGTGTTCTGCTGGTGCAACGGCACCTAGGAGTCCATAGCAACACAACCGTCCTCAAAACTGTCCCTGGCTGAGGGTCCTGGGGTTGGCGTCCGAGCCTCTTGGGGCATTCCGTGACACTCCTGAGTCTCACCTTTCTCTGAATAACCCTGTCAAGGTTATTCAGAGTGCGCTGAAGAGCAGTAGAATGACTGGAGAATGGAAAATTCTAGGTCAAAATTGCCAAACCAGAGAAATTCTCCCATTTAGGCTAGGGTCAGACTAGCGAATTTTTAACGTGCGTTTAGGCGCACTTAATCACGGCCGCACTAGCAGCAAATGACGGGCAATGACGGCCAATATACGAAGTACGGTCGCACGAAAGTCTGGCTGCACAACACAAAAGGAAAATGAACGCATTTTTTTGAGAACGCAGAACCGCTAGTACGGACGTACAGAGTGCGCTGCATCCACTAGCGGCGTGTGTGCGTGATTTGGAGACGTCAGACCCTGCTCATGTCCGGCCAACATAATGTCCAGACACCCAAAGTTTCCTGGTTTGGATCCGTAAAAATTCACGCACAAAAATGCGCATCGTATGACCATTTTCGCGCATTCCGTGAAAAAATATGGCAATGCGTTCGGACGCACTTTTTGACGGTCGCTGAGAAAAATGCGTTAGTCTGCCCTTAGCCTTATCTCATTTTCCAAATCGGCTATTTGGTCCAGATTGTTCTCTTTTCCTGCCATTCTCCTGGTTTTCACCTTTCTCTGAACAACCCTGAGAGAGAGGTGAAAGCCAGGAGAACTGGCAGGAGAAGAGAACAATCTAGACCAAATAGCCGATTTGGAAAGTGAGTTAAATGGTTATTTTGACCTAGAAATTTCACTTCTCCAGTTATTCTCCTGCTTTTCACCGCTCTCTGAATAACCCTGTGAATGTATAATCCCGAGGTGAAAAATAACATTGCCTTAGATTTTTTTCAAACACCAGTTAAATGCAGCATATTAGGATGTTTTAGGGAAATTAATTCTCAAATCTCAATCAGAAGCAGACACCACCCCACCCTCAGTATAGTGTACAATGTATCAAATTGATTACCAGACTAAAAACACCTGGTGTTATGCCCGTTTGTGAACAGAGGTCATTTAGAGTTGATAATCTTTCCAAGTACACATTAGTTTTTAATTCAATATCTAATAAACAGTTGCTTATAATATTCTGCAGTAAAGAGTCTCTTTATTTCTAGATTTTTGAGTATTTTTTTAAGCATTTTCTATACTTTTTTCAAAATTTCTTTTTTTATTCGAACTCGAACCGAACACGCCCAAAAAGTTCGAAATTCGCGAACTTTAGAACTGCCAAAGTTCAGGTCGAACCCCGAACCGTCCGAACCCGAACAGCTCATCCCTACTTGTCACTCACTGCCACCCATCAGGGGGTCTCACTGATTTATAGGAGGTTCCTAGGAATTGTAATTTGTGTCTTGTCACTGCCACCCATCAGGGGGTCACACTGATTTATAGGAGGTTCCTGTGAATTGTAATTTGTGTCTTGTCACCCACTGCCACCCATCAGGGGGTCTCACTGATTTATAGGTGGTTCCTGGGAATTGTAATTTGTGTCTTGTCACTCACTGCCACCCATCAGGGGGTCTCACTGATTTATAGGAGGTTCCTGGGAATTGTAATTTGTGTCATGTCACTGCCACCCATCAGGGGGTCTCACTGATTTATAGGAGGTTCCTGGGAATTGTAATTTGTGTCTTGTCACGCACTGCCACCCATCAGGGGGTCTCACTGATTTATAGGTGGTTCCTGGGAATTGTAATTTGTGTCATGTCACTCACTGCCACCCATCAGGGGGTCTCTCTGATTTATAGGAGGTTCCTGGGAATTGTAATTTGTGTCTTGTCACTCACTGCCACCCATCAGGGGGTCTCACTGATTTATAGGAGGTTCCTGGGAATTAACATTTGTGTTTTGTCACTGCCACCCATCAGGGGGTCTCACAGATTTATAGGAGGTTTCTGGGAATTGTAATCTGTGTCTTGTCACTGTTGCCAGCTATCAAGGGTCCTATCAGGGGGTCTCGCAGACTTGTAGCAGATTTCTGTAAATTTTAATCTGTGTCTTGTCACTGGCTGCCAGCTATCAGGGTGTCTCACTGAGTTATACCAGAGTTCTGGAAATCTTTAATCTAGATAACACAGTTGAATCAGAGTTCTGCATATCTCCAATTTTTATAACAGAGTTGAATCAGAGTTCTGTATTTCTTTAATCTATATATCACTCACCATGTCAGAAAGACCAAAGACTCTGCCAGCCAGGCTTGTAGTGCTTTACAGTCCACCTCAGCTGCCAAAGCATCTAATGCAGCCTCCATGTCCACAGCTACTCCTGCTGTAGCCTCACCAACATACACGGAGGAGTCAGCTGAATTGTTTGACTACAATGACAGTGAAATGCTGCTTGAGGATGCGCAGCAACTACAGTGCTCTGATTCAAACTCTGAGGTTGAGGAAGGGAGTATAATCAACCTAGAGGAAGGGGGTGCAAGTGACACACAAATAACTACCACTCATGTTGCCCCAGCAGCTGCAGCATACTGCCAAGATGGCTCCAGTGACGAGGAGATAGGGGGTGATGACGATGATGAGGTCACTGACTCAACCTGGGTGCCGGATCGAACAGAGGAGTCAAGTGAGGAGTAGGGATGAGCTGTTCGGTTCGATCGGTTCGGAGTTCGATTCGAACATCGCCTGTTCGCATGTTCGCGAACTACGAACATTTCCACGTGTTCGCCGCATGTTTCGCCCACAATGCACCACAATGGACCACAATGCACTTTTCCACTGGCCTGAAGCTTGTAATTGGCTACAGCCTTGCACCTGACCACAGTTTAGGTGCAAGACAGGTGCAAGACTATGCCAATCACGGCTCAGAGTCCTGATTGGGCAAATTTTGGGCTCACAGAGCTACAGTTGTGTTCAAAATTATTCAACCCCCACTGAAATTGAGTGTTTTGGCCAGTTTGACATTGATTTTGATCATTCAGTAATCTTGCTTACAATTAAATCAAAGAGGCACGTGTAGGTCAGACAAATATAACATAACATTTATAATGAAATAACCACAAATGTCTTTTCTGTGCTCACATCATTTTCAGTTTTATTCAACCCCCAAGTGACATTCAATCTTAGTACTTAGTACAACATCCTTTTACAGTTATATCAGCTTTTAAACGTGAAGCATAGCTTGACACAAGTGTCTTGCAGCGATCTACGGGTATCTTCGCCCATTCGTCATGGGCAAAAGCCTCCAGTTCAGTCACATTCTTAGGCTTGCGCACTGCAACTGCTTTCTTTAAGTCCCACCAGAGGTTCTCAATCGGATTTAAGTCAGGTGACTGCGTTGGCCACTCCAAAATGTTCCAGCCTTTAATCTGCAACCATGCTCTAGTGGACTTGGAGGTATGCTTGGGATCATTGTCCTGTTGAAAGGTCCAACGTCTCCCAAGCCTCAGATTTGTGACAGACTGCATCACGTTGTCATCCAATATCTCCTGGTACTGAAGGGAATTCATGGTACCTTGCACACGCTGAAGCTTCCCTGTACCTGCAGAAGCAAAACAGCCCCAAAGCATGATTGACCCCCCGCCATGCTTCACAGTAGGCAAGGTGTTCTTTTCTTCATAGGCCTTGTTCTTCCTCCTCCAAACATAGCGTTGATCCATGGGCCCAAACAGTTCTAATTTTGTTTCATCAGTCCACAGAACACTATCCCAAAACTTCTGTGGTTTGTCCACATGACTTTTGGCATACTGCAGTCGACTCTTCTTATTCTTTGGAGACAGCAAGGGGGTGCGCCTGGGAGTTCTGGCATGGAGGCCTTCATTACGCAGTGTGCACCATATTGTCTGAGCTGAAACTTCAGTACCCACATCTGACAAATCTTTTCTCAGTTCCTCAGCAGTTACACGGGGACTTTTCTCCACTCTACGCTTCAGGTAGCGCACAGCATTCGAAGTCAGCATCTTCTTTCTGCCACGACCAGGTAGCGTTTCAACAGTGCCCTTTGCCTTGAATTTGCGAATGATGCTTCCTATGGTCTCTCTTGGTATGTTTAACATCTTTTCAATCTTCTTATAGCCATTGCCCTTCCTGTGAAGAGTAATCACCTCTTCTCTTGTCTTCCTGGACCATTCTCTTGACTTCACCATGTTTTGTAACCACACCAGTAAATGTCTAGAAGGAGCTGAGTATCAGTCATTTTAAAGCTGCCTAATTGGTGCTTATTATGCTTTATTGCTGCTCCGTGACATCCACAGGTGTTTTCAATACCTGATTGAAAACACTTGAATGAACCTCTGTTCTTCAGAGTGGTAGTCTTTAAGGGGTTGAATAATTGTGTCAATGAAGAATTCACAAAAGAAACATTTATTACTGTATTACAAAACCAATTGATGTCATTTTAGTTGCATATGGTTCTTTAAAAAGTCCTTGTAGGATTTCATTCTGAATACAATTACAAATGTACACTAAATTCCCTAAAACCCTTTACAGCATTGGGGGTTGAATAATTTTGAACACAACTGTAAGTCCCGCAGCACACTATATAAGGCTTGAACCCAGCCCAGCCAGCACGTGTTTTCTGCAGGAGTGAGAGGAGATTGTTCTGTTAGTGCGTCTTCTCACTGCCAGTGACAGCTATTGGAGGGTCTCACATGTTGCAGATATCTGGGAATTGGTGGAAAGTGTGTCTTCTCACTGCCAGTGACAGCTATTGAGGGGGTCTCACTTGTTGCAGATATCTGGTAATTGGTGGAAAGTGTGTCTTCTCACTGCCAGTGACAGCTATTGAGGAGGTCTCACTTGTTGCAGATATCTGGGAATTGGTGGAAAGTGTGTCTTCTCAGTCAGTAAAAGCTATTTGGGGGTCTCACTTGTTGCAGATATCTGGGAATTGGTGGAAAGTTTGTCGTCTCACTGCCAGTGACAGCTATTGAGGGGGTCTCACTTGTTGCAGATATCTGAGAATTGGTGGAAACTGTGTCTTCTCACTGCCAGTGACAGCTATTGGGGGGTCTCACTTGTGGCAGATATCTGGGAATTGGTGGAAAGTGTGTCTTCTCACTGCCAGTGACAGCTATTGAGGGGGTCTCACTTGTTGCAGATATCTGAGAATTGGTGGAAACTGTGTCTTCTCACTGCCAGTGATAGCTATTGAGGGGGTCTCACTTGTTGCAGATATCTGGGAATTGGTGGAAAGTGTGTCTTCTCCGTGAAAGCTATTTAGGGGGGCTCACCTGTTGCAGATATCTGGGAATTGGTGGAAAGTGTGTCTTCTCATTCAGTGACAGCAGCAGTTTGGGGGCTCACTTGTTGCAGATATCTGGGAATTGGTGCAAAGTGTGTTTTCTCAGTCAGTGACAGCTATTGGGGGGTCTCACTTGTTGCAGATATCTGGGAATTGGTGGTGGAAAGTGTGTCTTCTCAGTCACTGACAGCCAGATATCATTGGGTGTCACATACTTCCATAAAATTTCTGTGAATTGTAATCCGTGTCTTCTCAGTCACTGACAGTCAGCTATCAGGGGGTGTCACATACGTTTATAATATTTCTGAGAATTGTAATCCATGTCTTCTCAGTCACTGACAGTCAGCTATCAGGGGGTGTCACATACTTCCATAAAATTTCTGTGAATTGTAATCCGTGTCTGCTCAGTCACTGACAGTCAGATATCAGGGGGTGTCACATACTTTCATAAAATTTCTGTGAAATGTAATCCGTGTCTTCTCGGTCACTGACAGTCAGCTATCAGGGGGTGTCACATACTTCTAGCAGATTTCTGTGAATTGTAATCTGTGTCTTGTCACACTGCCACCCATCAGGGGGGCTCACTGATTTATAGGAGGTTCCTGTGAATTGTAATTTGTGTCTTGTCCTCACCACCCATCGGGGGTCTCACTGATTTATAGGAGGTTCCTGGGAATTGCAATCTGTGTCTTGTCACTGCCACCCATCAGGGGGGTTCACTGATTTATAGGAGGTTCCTGGAATTGTAATTTGCGTCTTGTCACTCACTGCCACCCATCAGGGGGTTCTCTCAGATTTATAGGAGGTTTCTGGGAATTTTAATCTGTGTCTTGTCACACTGCCACCCATCAGGGGGGCTCACTGATTTATAGGAGATTTCTGTGAATTGTAATCTGTGTCTTGTCACACTGCCACCCATCAGGGGGGCTCACTGATTTATAGGAGGTTCCTGTGAATTGTAATTTGTGTCTTGTCACTGCCACCCATCGGGGGTCTCACTGATTTATAGGAGGTTCCTGGGAATTGCAATCTGTGTCTTGTCACTGCCACCCATCAGGGGGGTTCACTGATTTATAGCAGGTTCCTGGGAATTGTAATTTGCGTCTTGTCACTCCCACCCATCAGGGGGTCTCTCAGATTTATAGGAGGTTTCTGGGAATTTTAATCTGTGTCTGGTCACTGTTGCCAGCTATCAGGGGTCCTATCAGGGGGTCTCACAGACTTGTAGCAGATTTCTGCAAATTTTAATCTGTGTCTTGTCACTGGCTGACAGCTATCAGGGTGTCTCACTGAGTTATACCAGAGTTCTGAAAATCTTTAATATAGATAACACAGTTGAATCACAGTTCTGCATATCTCCAATTTTTATAACAGAGTTGAATCAGAGTTCTGTATATCTTTAATCTATATATCACTCACCATGTCAGAAAGACCAAAAAGGACAGGCAGACGCTCCCAGACACAGATAAGAGGGCAAGCAGCCTCTGTGTCGGGAGGCTGTGCCTCTGGTCGTCGTGGACGTGGTGCATCCTTTGCAGGGGCACGCTTGTCGTTTCTAACTAGTGCTGGCCGTCTTAAGCAGCAGCAACATACAGAGGATTTGGTGGATTGGCTAACCAGGCCATCCTCATCCTCCGAGTCCTCTGCCAGCCAGGCTTGTAGTGCTTTACAGTCCACCTCAGCTGCCAAAGCATCTAATGCAGCCTCCATGTCCACAGCTACTCCTGCCGTAGCCTCACTATCACACACATGAAAGGAGACAAGAGCGGCGCCGAGGAGGCAAACTGCAAGCCGCAAGATGGCCGCTGGACACAGAAGGCCGCAAAGGGGGGAGGCCCAAAACTGCTCACCAGGACGTAAACTCCGCTGCTAAAATGAGCCCACGAGGCCCCGAGGTCGTCTGACAGCAGACCGAGGAGAGGGTGTCCAAGATGCACATCAGGGTGTTTGCAATAACCTTAAATTAAGTGGTGCTGCCGGAGCTCAGGGCTCCTCTGCTTCTAGCCACGCCCCATCCCCTCTAAACCTTTTAACATTGTACATCAAACTGTTTGTGATCAATTTTAAGAATATCACCGACATCTCTTAACAGCTGCTGGACAAAAATCCCAAAGCACGCCTTGAGTTCGCCAGAAACATAAGGAAGCATGCCTTCTTCTCTGACATAGACTGGAAAGACCTCGAGCTGTGCAGAGTGCGTCCTCCATACTTGGTGACCACCTAAGAACTGATGGAGGGAATCCTGGAAGGACGCCTTGGAATCAGCGGAAGAATAAAAGAGCATGCTACCTTCGTTGAATGGAAAGATCATGAAATGTACAATATATGTCCTCCATTCTTTGTGCCAAAGTAAGTATATCGAGAAACACTGGACTGAACATGACTGACAGTTCCTATTCACACTGAAGAAGGACACAATGTAATACCGTCATAACAAACATACAGATAACGTCCACTTACTACTTGAAATTTTACCAAATTACAAAACTTTGGAAATGCGACCTTGAGTGGAATCATCTAGCTTCTGGTGTCCCTGTTCGAATACTCTCATTATTTTGGTCCACGTGACCTTGTTATACGGTAAATACTATACAGGGATTATAATGGGCTTTTGCACATTGCACCCTGTATTGTATTCCTTGTGTAAACATGAGATCAAATGAAACTGAACATAAGAGGCTGTTTGAGATACAACCATGGGAGGTTTTGAAGGAGATTGATCCACTAATAATGACTCGAGGAGCATCCATTAAACACATACTGATACCCCGACTGAGTCTGACACTCTTATCTAAGTGTAGAACATCTATATGATGTTGTACTCATTCATCTTTCTTTTTCTTCCAGAAATAATCCACATCAGCCGAATACCAACTGCCATTCTGGGGTCCAGAAGGAATTTTTTCCCAGTGTGTTACATATTGGCGAGCGCTTCAGACTGGTTTTTTTTTTCCTTCTTTTGGATCAACAGCAGTAGGTGATGTGTGAAAGGCTAAGCCCGATGGACGTATGTCTTATTTCAGCCTATGTAACTATGTCACCCTCCTCATGCTCCAAGCCATCGAATGGAGCATCTACTCCTGCATTTAATCAATAAAATATATACTCCCTCATACATTGTGGACTAGCGAAATGTTTTATGCCATCATGCTGGCCTGGCACCAAAGGCACAATATTTGGGTGCACTGCCACTGACGCCTGTACCAGATTCATGTCCTCAGAGGGGTTACGGTGTGACGACACTGTTGCCGATGTTAAAAGCCCAATTTTAAAGCACCTATTGTTACTTTCATCCAAAGCCTGCATAAGTTTCACCATAATTTAGACAAAAAATCACTAAACTTTTTCTGCGCATCCTAAAATGTCTTTTCATACAGGCTGCCGCCCCAAGCAGTTGTTAATGAATAGATTAAAGGAAAAGCATTTACCTTCATGTGAAACATCATTTTTTTGTTTTTAAATGTTTCTATACATCCTAGAAATCCGCCACTTCACAGGCAGGTTATGGGGACCTCCTAGGCACGATATTTGAAGGAATTTTTCGTTTTGATTTTTAACCCTTATTTCGTGGAAAACTCACTGTCCCTTGAAAAACTGTTTTTTTTACTTTTTGTCCTTGTTTCCTGTCCCCCAGGGCACTACCCGGTCCCCCATACACCTTTTATGGCAACTATCTAGCATATATGCCCTCAGGGCACTCTTAAAATCGAATTTTGAGTCCCATTGACTTGTATTGAGTTCGAGTTCGAATTCGAACATTTGGAAGTTCGACTTAGAATGCGAACCGAACTCGGGGGTGTTCGGCTCATCCCTACACACCATATCTATCTTGCTATAATATCTATATACAAATAGTCATTGTTATTCTTAAATTAGGTGTTTTTAGAATCTTCAAAACTTTTTTTGATGCACACCTAGAAAAATATTTTTGGGTTTTGTGAAGACTTTGAGTGCATCCTTATGGTTGGTTATATATACTTTTAAGGATTTTTGTACCAAGGAATTTAACTCTAATTGACTACTAGAATTGAGCTTAGGTTTAAATGAGTTACATTACATACATACATATATATCTATATTTATATTAGTACTTGCTGGGGTTGTGGTGGAGGACAAAAAATGAGATAAAAAGCCTCCATGCAATAAACAATAAGGTTTATTATTGCAAAGGCCACTTGCACATCACAGCAGTTCAAAGAACTGCATCCCAGAGCCCCAGTGTTGCATTCCCCATATGTAGCAAGGAACTCTGGGTAAGACATGCAAATGACCTCTGTCTTACTTCTATGCATCCTGGCTCTGTTTTCACACAGAACCATTAAAACAATGCTATGCCATACTCAGGGCCGGCCCAAGCCACACTGCTGCCTGGAGCGATGGATGAAATGCTGCCCCCCCCCAAAAAAAACCACAACATGTATGAGTGTATCACAGAGCTCCACAGCAATAAAACTCACAGTAATGTGCGGTGTGTATGAACGTATCACAGAGCTCCACAGCCATAAAACTCACAGTAATGTGTGAGTGTGTATGAACGTATCACAGAGCTCCACAGCAATAAAACTCACAGTAATGTGCGGTGTGTATGAACGTATCACAGAGCTCCACAGCAATAAAACTCACAGTAATGTGCGGTGTGTATGAGCGTATCACAGAGCTCCACAGCAATAAAACTCACACTCGTACACACCGCACATTACTGTGAGTTTTATTGCTGTGGAGCTCTGTGATACAGTAATGTGCAGTGTGTATGAGAATAACACAGAGCTCCACAGCAATAAAACTCTCAGTAATGTGTGCTGTGTAATTGAGCATATCACAAAGCTCATCCTGCCTCTACCAACATTTAAACAGGGTGAGGGGAGAGAGCCAGGACTGGGAGAACACGAGGAACCCCCCCCCCCAGTAAAAAGTGTGCCGTGCAGCACAATCTGCTCAGTGAGGGATGGGGGGATCTGAAGCTGGGTGTAAAAATGCCAGAAAATGAGTGTATCTTTGCTGGTCTGTATGAGGTGGCCCTGTGTGAGAATCCAGAGCTGCCTCATACAGAAACTGACATGATGCACATTTAGCTAATTCCTAGAGAGAAACTAACCAGTATACCTAAATACAAAGCACATACCTGTATATAAGGGTGTACACTCTCTCTGTAAGATATACACCAAAATACAAGGCAAATAGCTTTATATAAGACAGCTCTCTGTATACGGCACAGGCTTTGTATTTATTTATATGTCCTATACAAAGCAAGCATTGTCTTATATAAAGCTATATGCATTGTATTTTGGTTTATATCTTACAGAGACTGTGAGCAGCCTTATATACAGATATGTGCTTTGTATATAATTCTATATGCCTTACACATTGAGAGAGCTGCCTTAAATCAGCACATATCTGTATATAAGGCTACTCACACTCTCTAAGATATAAACCAAAATACAATGCATATAGCTTTATATAAGACAATGCTTGCTCTGTATAGGACATATAAATAAATACAAAGCCTGTGCCCTATACAGAGAGCAAGCGCTGTCTTATACACCAAAATATAATGCATATAGCTTTATATATCTTACAGAGAGAGTGTACACCCTTATATACAGGTATGTGCTTTGTATTTAGGTATACTGGGCAGTTTCTCTCTAGGAATTAGCTAAATGTGCATCATGTCACTTTCTGTATGAGGCAGCTCTGGATTCTCACACAGGGCCACCTCATACAGACCAGCAAAGATACACTGACTGACCTCTTTACACCCAGCTTGAGGTCCCCCCCCCTCTCCCTCACTGAGCAGATTGTGCTGCACGGCACACTTTTTACTGGGGGGGGGGGGGATTCCTCGTGTTCTCCCGGTCCTGGCTCTCTCCCCTCACCCTTTTTACATCTTGGCAGGATGAGAGGGAGAGATCATCCTGCATTAACTGACCGGGAAGCTGCTCTGCCTCAGTGAGCTGTGGAGGGAACCTGCCTGACGATCCGGCATGTGGAGTAATGCTGGCTCTGCTGGGGGGCGCACACTCTCCCTCTGATGCAGCTTCTTCTTTGCCCTCTCTTCTGCTGCCGGTGGGGAATCCCTGCCTTCACAGGGTGGAGCTGCGTGCCTCCTCGTGCTCGGCTGCTAAATGAGATCCGGCCTGCACACGCGTATGAATACTTTTCTCTCTACTCTCCTCCTCCTGGCCACATGTGGATGGGCGGATCGGTGTCATAGCACGCGCCGGTCTCGAAGAGATGCCGGCGCGGTGCCATACAGAAAAATAGTGCGGCGGCGGCAGGAACAGTATGTCGCCCCAAAATTTGGCCATAAATTTCCCGCCTGGAGCAGTTGCACCACACTGCTCCATTGTCGGGCCGGCCCTGGCCATACTAGATGGCTTTTTAACAGAGATCAGGTTTAGGCAACAGGTCAAAATCACCTCTGGACAGCATTGTTTCGGGTTTATTGGACCCTCATCAGCAGAGGTTAGGCATGACCAGTTGCAGTAGATGCTTGGACCCGTAGGGCAATTCAGTACTTGCTTGGGGTTGGGTGGAGGACAAAAATTAGATAAAAAGCCTCCACACAATAACCAATAAGGTTTAGTATTGCAGAGGCCTCTTGCACATCACATAAGTTCAAAGAACTGAATCCGAGAGCCCCAGTGCTGCATTCCCCATATGTAGCAAGGAACTCTGGGTAAGACATGCAAATATATATATATATATGTAATTAAGTTTATTATTGCATAAGCCATTTGCACATCACACCAATTCAAAGTACTGCATCCCAGAGCTCCTGTGCTACATTCCCCATATGCAGCAAAGAACTCTGGGTAGGACATGCAAATGACATCTGTCTCACTTTTTTGCATATATGTATAAATCCATGGATCACTGTAAACCCAGGACATACTTGAAAACGAGAGAAATCTCAATGTATCCTTCCTGTAAAATCCCTTCTCAAAAAAAGTGCAGTGGAGTGGGGTCTGTATATGATTAAAATGTTACAAAATTTGGTGCTGTGTGCTCCTAAGGCTGGGGTCAGACGAGCGTGATTTCTACGGACTGTACGTCCGTGCAGTACGGACATCGTCAGTACGGATGACGCAGTAGTGGTCACACAGTCCGTTTTTTCACTGAAGTTATTTTTTGACGGATGTAGGAGGGAAAATAAATTACAATGAAAAAACATTCTGTCCGTCAAAAATGCTGGACGTATAAATGCAGTCCGTCTGACCATGCTCCATCACTCACACACAAAGCTATGCAGACGTTGTGGACGTGGCGCACTCCGCACGTCCGTTCTAGCAGTATTACGTTCT
>RXON01002594.1:0-31874 GCA_009667805.1 Leptobrachium leishanense
TAATACTTCTGCCTTTTATCAGGACTTTCTCTGAGCTCCAGGGCACTTGGCAGCTATGATACATAAAATGTCTAAGGATAGATGGATCTCCGCTCTGGCTCATTATTATCTATACTATAAAAGAGTAAGCCTTCAAGTGTCCGTCGCCAAAAGCGGTCTGCGCATGCGCGACGGACATTTGAAAGTGGCCGTTAAAACAAACAGGTAGCTGCGCGTGCCGGCCGCCTGCAAAAAAAAAAAATCGGCACGAGCCGCGCGCAGCTACCCGTTTGTTTAAACGCCGCAAGCCCCGATCCTCCAGCGGTGACCGTCCTCCGGCTGTCGCTGGCTGCTCGGCGGGCATCCAGGCTCAGGCGAGCCCCCGGCTTGGTTTGGGCCTACAGGCCCAGCCGAGCCGGGGACTCGCCTAAGCCTAGAGGCCGGCCGAGCAGCCAGCGACAGCCGGAGAGGCGGTCACCGCTGGAGCTCCGGGCCGAAGTTCACAAAACATACTCCCCTAAATCGGCCCTGAGCTCCGGCGGTGACCTCCTCCGGCCGAGCAGGCTGCTAGGCCGGCCTCCAGGCTCAGGCGAGCCCCCGGCTTGGCTTGGGCCTACAGGCCCAGCCGAGCCGGGGACTCGCCTAAGCCTAGAGGCCGGCCGAGCAGCCTGCTCGGCCGGAGGAGGTCACCGCTGGAGCTCAGTGCCGATGTTGCCTACACATACTCCCCTACATTGACCCTGAGCTCCAGCGGTAACTTCCTCCTGGCGAGCAGGCTGCTAGGCCGGCCTCCAGGCTCAGGCGAGCCCCCGGCTTGGCTTGGGCCTAAAGGCCCAGCCGAGCCGGGGACTCGACTAAGCCTCGAGCTGGCCTAGCAGCCTGCGACAGCCAGAGGACAGCCACCGGTGGAGCTCCGGCCAATGTAAGAGGATGTTGCCTACACATACTCACCGACATCGGCCCTTAGCTCCTCCAGCGATGGCGGTCCCGCTTCCAGCGTCCTCTCTGTCTCCGTTGGACGCCGGTATGACATCACGAAAGCCTTTGACCCCGGGTCAAAATGCCCGGGTCAAAGGCTTTCGTTACATTCATGCCGGCGACCAACGAAGAGAGAGAGGACGCTGGAAGCGGGACCGCCATCGCTGGAGGAGCTAAGGGCCGATGTAGGTGAGTATGTGTAGGCAACATCCCCCTACATTGGCCCGGAGCTCCAGCGGTGGCTGTCGCAGGCAACTCGGCCGGCCTCCAGGCTTAGGCGAGCCCCCGGCTCGGCTGGGCCTGTAGGCCCAAGCCAAGCCGGGGGCTCACCTGAGCCTGGAGGCCGGCCGAGCAGCCTGCGACAGCCGGAGGACAGTCACCGCTGGAGCTCAGGGCTAATGTAGGTGAGTATGTGCTCTCCACACCCACCCTGCTTGCTCGGCCGGTATCCAAGGTTAGGCGAGCCCCCGGCTTGGCGTTGGCCTAGAGGCCCAGCCGCGCCGGGGACTCGCTTGAGCCTGGAGGACGCCCGAGCATGCAACTCGACCGGCCTCCATGCTCAGGCAAGTCCCCGGCTCGACAGGTCCTCTAGGCCCAAGCCAAGCCGGGGGCTCACCTAAGCTTGGTAACCGGCCGAGCAAGCAGGGTGGGTGTGGAGAGCACATACTCACCTACATCGGCCTCGAGTCCTCCACCGGTCCACACATACTCACCGACATCGGCCCTTAGCTCCTCCAGCGATGGCGGTCCCGCTTCCAGCGTCCTCTCTCTCTTCGTTGGTCGTCGGTACGACGTCACGAAAGCCTTTGACCCCGGTCAAAATGCTGGGGTCAAAGGCTTTCGTTACATCATGCCGGCGACCAACGAAGAGAGAGAGGAAGCGGGACCGCCATCGCTGGAGAGCTAAGGGCCGATGTCGGTGAGTATGTGTAGGCAACATCCCCCTACATTGGCCCGGAGCTCCAGCGGTGGCTGTCGCAGGCAGCTCGGCCGGCCTCCAGGCTTAGGCGAGCCCCCGGCTCGGCTGGGCCTGTAGGCCCAAGCCAAGCCGGGGGCTCGCCTGAGCCTGGAGGCCAGCCGAGCAGCCTGCGACAGCCGGAGGACGGTCACCGCTGGAGCTCCGGGCCGAAGTTGCCAAAACATACTCCCCTACATTGGCCCTGAGCTCCAGCGGTGACTTCCTCCGGCTGTTGCTGGCTGCTAGGCCGGCCTCCAGGCTCAGGCGAGCCCCCGGCTTGGCTCGGGCCTACAGGCCCAGCCGAGCCGGGGACTCGCCTAAGCCTAGAGGCCGGCCGAGCAGCCTGCGACAGCCGGAGGACGGTCACCGCTGGAGCTCCGGGCCGAAGTTGCCAAAACATACTCCACTACATTGGCCCTGAGCTCCAGCGGTGACTTCCTCCGGCTGTCGCTGGCTGCTAGGCCGGCCTCCAGGCTCAGGCGAGCCCCCGGCTTGGCTCGGGCCTACAGGTCCAGCCGAGCCGGGGACTCGCCTAAGCCTAGAGGCGGCCCGAGCAGCCAGCGACAGCCGAAGGACAGCCACCGCTGGAGCTCAGGGCCAATGCAGGAGGATGTTGCCTACACATACTCACCTACATCGGCCCTTAGCTCCTCCAGCGATGGCGGTCCCGCTTCCAGCGTCCTCTCTGTCTCCGTTGGTCGTCGGTATGACGTCACGAAAGCCTTTGACCCTGGGTCAAAGGCTTTTGTGATGTCATACCGGTGACCAACAGAGAGAGGACACTGGAAGCGGGACTGCCATCGCTGGAGGGCCGATGTAGGTGAGTATGTGCTCTCCACACCCACCCTGCTTGCTCGGCCGGTATCCAAGCTTAGGCGAGCCCCCGGCTTGGCCTGGGCTTAGAGGCCCAGTCGAGCCGGGGACTCACCTAAGCATGGAGGGAGGCCGAATTGCCTGCACGGGCGTCCTCCAGGCTCAGGCGAGTCCAAGGCTCGGCTGGGCCTCTAGGCCCAAGCCAAGCCGGGGGCTCGCCTGAGCCTGGATGCCGGCCATACACACACACACTGTAAAAAACATATATGTGTGTATATATATCCACATGGGTTACAGTGTGTTTGTGTGTATAATATATATTATATATATATATATGTATATATATATATATATATATATGGACTGCGCATGCGCGCAGCCCACGGGGTGCTGTGGCGGTTGGATGCGCGCGCAGCCGGGTGCGCGCGCGCCACCCGCCGCAGCACGCCCAAAGCGTCCTACGGAGGTTTGCTGCGCGCGCATCCAACCTCCGTTAGACGCTTTGGGCGTGCTGCGGCAGGTGGCGCGCGCGCATCCAACCGCAACAGCCTGTTACGGAGGTTGCCACGCGCCTGAGCCCAGCGCAGAGCCCAGCACCTGAGCCCAGCGCCTGAGCACAGAGCCCAGCGCCTGAGCACAGAGCCCAGCGCCTGAGCCCAGCGCCTGAGCGCAGAGCCCAGCGCCTGAGCCCAGCGTCTGAGCGCAGAGCCCAGCGCCTGAGCCCAGCGCCTGAGCCCAGTGCCTGAGCGCAGAGCCCAGCGCCTGAGCCCAGCGCCTGAGCGCCTGAGCCCAGCGCCTGAGCCCAGCGCCTGAGCGCAGAGCCTAGCGCCTGAGCCCAGCGCCTGAGCGCAGAGCCCAGCGCCTGAGCCCAGCGCCTGAGCGCAGAGCCCAGCGCCTGAGCCCAGCGCCTGAGCCCAGCGCCCAGCGCCTGAGCCCAGCGCCTGAGCGCAGAGCCCAGCGCCTGAGCCCAGCGCCTGAGCGCAAAGCCCAGCGCCTGAGCCCAGCGCCTGAGCGCAGAGCCCAGCGCCTGAGCCCAGCGCCTGAGCGCAGAGCCCAGCGCCTGAGTGCAGAGCCCAGCGCCTGAGCCCAGCGCCTGAGCGCAGAGCCCAGCTCCTGAGCCCAGTGCCTGAGCGCAGAGCCCAGCGCCTGAGCCCAGCGCCTGAGCGCAGAGCCCAGCGCCTGAGCCCAGCGCCTGAGCGCAGAGCCCAGCGCCTGAGCCCAGCGCCTGAGCGCAGAGCCCAGCGCCTGAGCCCAGCGCCTGAGCGCAGAGCCCAGCGCCTGAGCCAGCGCCTGAGCGCAGAGCCCAGCGCCTGAGCCCAGCGCCTGAGCGCAGAGCCCAGCGCCTGAGCCCAGCGCCTGAGCGCAGAGCCCAGCGCCTGAGCCCAGCGCCTGAGCGCAGAGCCCAGCGCCTGAGCGCAGAGCCCAGCGCCTGAGCGCAGAGCAGAGCGCCTGAGCCCAGTACCTGAACACAGCCCAGCGCCGAGTGCAGAGCACAGAGCAGAGCGCCAAGCAGAGCACAATAGATGGCACAGAGCAGAGCACAACCCATTAAAGGCACAGAGCCGAGCACAATAAACGCCACAGAGCCGAGCACAATAAACGCCACAGAGCACAGCACAATAAACGCCACAGAGCCAAGCACAGCACAATAGACGCCACAGAGCCAAGCACAATAAACGGCACAGCGCCAAGCACAGCACAATATACGGCACAGAGCACAGCACAATAAACGGCACAGCCAATCACAGCACAATAAACGGCGCCAAGCACAGAACCAAGCACAACACAATAAACGGCGCAGAGCACAATAAAAGCAGAGCAAAATATACGGCACGGAGCAGAGCACAGAGCCGATGTGCAGGGCCCAGCACAGAGCCGAGCAAAACAGAATAAACGCCACAGAGCCAAGCACAATAAACTCCACAGAGCCGAGCACAATAAACTCCACAGAGCCGAGCACAATAAACGCCACAGAGCCGAGCACAATAAACGCCACAGAGCCGAGCACAATAAACGCCACAGAGCCGAGCACAATAAACGCCACAGAGCCGAGCACAATAAACTCCACAGAGCACAGCACAATAAACTCCACAGAGCACAGCACAATAAACTCCACAGAGCACAGCACAATAAACGCCACAGAGCCGAGCACAGTACAATAGACGGCACAGAGCCGAGCACAACAGAATAAACGGCACAGAGCCGAGCACAACAGAATAAACGGCACAGAGCCAAACACAGCACAATAAATGGCACCGAACCAAGCACAACGCACCACACTTATCAATAGACTGCCCTCTGGGCAGGCTTTACACCTAGTTTATTATAACCCATTTGTATTTGTTTTGCCAGTATAAATAAAAGTTAAAGTTTTCACACATTCCCCCTTCACCTTAGCCTTCCCTCTGCTATTCCATATATACCCCCCCAGTTAATAAGGCCCCATGGTGCACTGGGGTACTTTTCTCCGTGCTCCTCCTCCTATGAGGACCCAGCACTCAGAGCAGCTGCCCGGGGAAATGCTAGATTCTCACCCTGGGTCAGAAAGCATTTTAGCCAGGGTCTGTCTGACAGAGGGGCAGCACAACTGGTGGCAAACCCTCTGCCTGCTCACCTGTGCCTGGGGGGAGGACGGAGTGGCAGAGGCAGCTCCCGGAAGAGGCAGGAGGCAGCTCCCGGAAGAGGCAGGAGGCAGCTCCCGGAAGAGGCAGGAGGCAGATGGGGCAGCTGACCCTGCACAGGAGCAAAGGGGAAACTTCATCCCATATGCTCTGTTCCTCTCTCTGCTGTCGGATCATGGTAATCAGTCTCCCCAGCAGCCTGTCACTGGCCATCAGCAGGACACAGCATGCCGAGGGAGAGGCTCTTCCTGCGAGGGCGTGCACGCTGGCTAATCCCAAACGTCACTGTCAGTCGGCTGCGATTGGCTGATCCGAGACAGCTCGGCGAGGTGGCTGTGCGAGAGAAGGGGGGATGTGTTTCAGTTGGATGCGCACGCATGCGCACGCATGCGCAGTCTGTTTTTTTGGCGACGGACACGCAGGAGCTTATTGCTTTATGTTATAGATAAAGGATTTTACCAGGAAGGATACATTGAGATTTCTCTCGTTTTCAAGTATGTCCTGGGTTCGAGAACATTGAGTGGTTACAGAAATACAAAATAGTAAAATGCAAGATATTAACACAAGACCAAATATACAGATTAACAGAAAAATAAATATGTAGGAAATAAAGTCATTATGTTACATGTTTACAGGTGCATTTCGTATTGAGGTATGTTAATAGGGAAGTCTTAAGGGACTTTAGAGTGGGGGAAGATTTGACGGTGTCTGGGAGGTTATTCCATATTTGTGGTGCTCTGTAGGAAAATGAGGATCGAGCCACTTTCTTTTTGTATTGCGGTATTGCAAGTAAGGTGCTGGTCCTGGATCTGAGGTTATAGGATGAGGGAACTGCCGGGGGAAGCAGCATATTCAGGTAGGGTGGTAGCTTCCCAGAAATGCTCTTAAACACCAGGTTGGAAAGGTGAAGGGTGCGTCTAGAGTCCAGTGATGGCCAGTTTAGTTCTTTTAACATGTCACAATGGTGGGTCATGTAGTTACATTGTAGCAGGGGAGCTGTTTGCTACACGCGGTAAAGATCTCTACCGAGAAGTGACTGTGGTCAGCGTGCCATTTGATTTTGTCCCAACACATAGATGGGGTGTTTGCAATTTGTGTAGTTTAGGTGCGGTTCCAAAGAGCATTGTAACAGTTTTGTCAGTATTTAGAAAAAGTTTGTTATTTGCGATCCACTTTTCTACCCCTGTGAATTGTTCTTGCAGCACTGCCTCCAGCTGTGGGAGATTTGGTTTGCTGGTATAGATTACAGTGTCGTCTGCGTACATGTGTACAGTTGAAGCTTTGCAAACATTGGGCAGATCGTTTATGAATATTGTGAATAGCAGGGGGCCAAGTATTGAGCCTTGGGTACACCGCACGTGACTGGGAGGGGAAGGGAAGTGCTGTCAGAAATGGACACAAATTGAGACCTATCAGACACATATGATTGGAACCAGGTTAACGTACTATCACCAATACCAGAGTTTAAGTTTTTGTAATAGGATGCCATGGTCTACTGTGTCAAAAGCCTTGGCAAAATCAAGGAAGATGCTCCAGTTAGATTTCCTTGTTCCATGCCTGCTTGGATATCATTACAAACTTTTAGGCTGTGGTCAGACAAGCGTAGTGTTCACGTCCGTGATTGCGCCTAAAAGTACGTCCTTGATAGCATGACAGAAAGCCCATTGGAGCCTGTTACACAAAGTACGTCCGCACTGAACTGCGGACGCACCACGGCCGCGGCAAACGGACGCAAGGCAGGCAAGAATGTACAACCACTAGAACGGCCGCACAAAGTGCGCTGCGTCCGCAACGTCCGCATAGCTTTGTGTGTAAGTGATGGAACGTGGTCAGACGGACTGCATTTATACGTCCAGCATTTTTCACGGACAAAATGGTTTTGCTTTTTAATTTATTTTCCCTCCTACATCCGTCAAAATATACATCAGTAAATAAACGGACTGTGTGGCCACTACTGTGTCTTCTGTACTGACGTACGTCCGTGTGCACGGATGTACAGTCCGTAGAAATCACCCTCGTCTGACCCTAGCCTAAAAAGGGCAGTTGTAGTTGAATGGTTTGGACGAAAGCCTGATTGATCTGGGGTTAAATATTTCTGATACTGATAATAATCACGTAATTGTATGTAGACACATTTTTCCAGAATTTTTGACATTACAGGGAGCAGGGATATTGGGCGGTAGTTGGATACCAAAGTACTGTCTCCACTTTTATGGATAGGTACCACCCTTGCAGTCTTCCAGAGTTTGGTATGTATCCAGTCGCCAGTGATCATTAATCAGGGTTGCGACAGGTTTTGCAATTGCTGGTGCACTGATTTTCAGCAGCATTGCTGGGATTTGATCAGGTCCAGACTGGTATTTCATTTTTGGTTATGGAGAGGTTAGTGATGGCACTGACAGGCACTGGTCTAAAACTGAATTTCTCTGGGTTACGGGGTCTTTGCACTGTTGGTGGGGCCTGACCTGCATGCGGCCTTTCTGATTGCGTGTCATTTCCTAGCTTAGCAATCAGGGGGTGGTGCGCATCCAACAAAAAATTTATTAAAAGCATTTGCTACATCTAGGGGGTGTTGTACAGTTTGGTTGTTTACTTTCAAAGCAGCTGGTTGTGAGTGGATGGGGGGTGCTTGTATGTTACTTATGATTTTCCAAAAATTTCTGGAGTTTGATATGTTATTGTTTAAATTTTCATTGAAGTATTGGGCTTTAGCCATTTTTGTTTGTTTTGTGCATTCATTCTGGCATTTTCGGTATTCACAGTGATCGTTCATGGATCCAGTACTCTTGAACTTTGACCACAGGGAGTCTCTAAACTGGTACATATGCGTGAGGTCAGCTGTAACCCAGGGGAAATGGGCCCCTTTTACTCGCACTTTGCGCAGTGGGGTATGGGTGTTCCAGACTTTCAGGAGCTCGGCTTGAAAGTATTCAATTGCACAGTCCAGGTCTGGGATTAGGTTTAGTCTGTACCATGGGAGCTGTTTGAGATCATTTAGGAAGGATTCAAGATTACATTTCTTGAAAGACCTGGTAAAATGCTTTACTAGCCATCCCCTCTTCTTGAGTCCTATGTACTCCATGGAGGGGAGGCTTGCAGCGGCGCTTAGCGCTGCCCCGAGCATCCTGAGGCTTGGTGCCGTGTTACGGCGCAGGCTGCTCGTTTAGCGCCTGCACCGTAATATCACGCTAAAAAGGGGTTGCTAAGGACAAACCTGCAGGCACAGGTTTTTTTCTCCTTAATTTCCCCGTTTTAGGGTTGTGATCATAATAGTGTCCCTTGTAAGTGTTAGGATTAGTGGGTTTAAGACATGGCATTGATATTGTTACGGACCTCACGCTCGGTACCCTTCGTCTGGATGCTCCTATCCACTGAAACACAGGAGGTATTCGTAGAAACACACAGAATAGACGACACGTAAACTGTGGAGTTGTTACTGATTCAAAATCCAAAGGGAGAATGCTTTACTGAGGGTTTTCAGGTACAGACAGATTCAAAAGTCAAACCCACACTCTATGCCAGATCTTCCCAAAACCTCCCCTTACAACTAACAAAGGGAACTGATAAGAGCTCTGGTTCAAGCCCGGGGGAGGGTGATACAAGCATGGCCACACAAAGGAGGGTTGGGGTGGAACCAGACAAAAGGTTAGAGTGCAAGCCCTTGAGCAGGGTCACCTACTACTTTTTTCTGAGTGCAAAATATAACAATTTATAACTGTAACATACGGATACACACTTTGACAACAGCATAGCACATCACACAACACTCTACACTATAAACAGAGACAATAAACTGTAAAGAAAAACAAATGCAAATAAACTTTGAAGTGGCCGTTTCGTCACAGATATTACAAAGCTGACATTACACAACGTAAATCAGTTTGCGCTTTGGAGCTTGCGCGAGCTTCCTGCACTTTATGTTTCATATACCTTACATGGGGAGCGCAATCAGTTTTTAGCGTTTCTATAGCTGACCTATTAGAAAGTGCAGGTGCAATTTACCGTGGGTCACTGAGACCCAAAAGTTAGCACCTCCTAAAAGTTGGCGTTAAATGATTCTGCAATTGTAAAATCATTTAACACCGCCTACACCCCCCCCCCCCCCGTTAAATTCCATACACACCTCTCAGAGGTGTAACTAGAAATCTCAGGGCAGGAATCCATGAAGGCCCCCCTACGCAAAAAATATATGTCCCCTTCCATCACCACGCATTGGACCCCTTCAGTTCTACAATATCTATTTCATAGCAATAAAACTCACAGTAATGTGCGTTGTGTTTGATCGTATCACAGAGATCCACAGCATTTGAAATCTCACAGTAATGTGCATTGGAAGCAAAAAAATGCTGGGGGGGTAGACTTTTTACTTTACGGGTTATTCTAGTTTGTGGTACTTTTACCATCTGCTACAAAATCATAATAAAGTTGCAAATTTTATACATACACAATGAAAGAGAATGAAGTTTTTTGTCCTGTAATTTCGTGCTCTCTATTCTGCTGTACATATATATTTCTAGTAGTGAGAGAAAGGGGGGGTGTGAGGATCCTGAGGACGAGCAACAGCATTAGTGTCCTGCTCTACGGTGGGGCCCGCTCAGGTCTCACAAGGTTTTAGCTTGTTTGTGCCATTACAGGGATGAATGCTCTACGTGCAAATCAGTCTGCTCTCACCCAATGAGGGTGGCCAGTACTGATTGCCAAGGACGTCATACCTGCACGAGAGGTGCAGCAACCCCCAATGATCATTTTGGCCTTGTTAGGCCTCGTCAGGAGGGTATAGCTGACACCCCTCTAGGCACATCAAGCAAGGGGTCCACGTCTGGATGACCCTGTAAACTTGCAAGGATGACGTCCTTGGCAATCAGTACTGGCCACCCTCATTGGGTGAGAGCAGGCTGATTTGCACATGGAGCATTCATCCCTGTAATGGCACAAACAAGCTAAAACCTTGTGAGACCTGAGCGGGTCCCACCGTAGAGCAGGCCACTAGTGCTGTTGCTCGTCCTCAGGATCCTCACACCCCCCCCTTTCTCTCACTATATATTTCTAGTATGTTTAGATATGTCTAGTTGAGTAATTTTGACCCTGCGGGGGACTCACTGGTTTCCATTAAGGTAGGAGGGGATAGCTTTATAACAGTATTTCTCGCCTGTACAAGAGAAACATTATATCATACTGGTTATATATTGGAATCGACATTCCCATTCCTAGGAACCCATTACTAGACTGTCGGCAATAAAGACCCACAGTTGGTTACCACCATTTTCACTTTCCATTATATGGGAGTTTATTATGTATGTTGACTTTTTGTTTCCATCCCATTGTCCATTTGCTATTAATAAAATGTGTTCTTTTTATTCATTATGTTAATTAACGTGTGATTATGGAATCCTAATTACGCCGGACAGAGTTTGCTTCTCTTTTTTTGATTCATACATTGGTACGTGGGTTTAATCCCTATATGAGGATACCTGATTGGCCTCTTTTTCTTTTGATATATGTGTTTTTGTAAATTATTATATATTATTCTTTGTCCCACTTTCCTGCCTTGTCTCTCGCCATCTTCCCAGATATCCGCCGCTGCCTTGCCATTATTTTCACAATCATTACAATAAATCCCCATTTGGACACTACTCAAGCATCTGCCTTTTGTGTCACTACACACCCAGGCTCATACCTTCACCTCCCCATACACTATGCGTGAGACATACAAGTATTTGGAAGGCAGATCGGGAGGAAAAAGCTTCTCCTTGTGAGGTTTATCACTGAGAAGGTAGGACATAACTTTATATACTTGGTTTTGCAATCTCAGCAATAAAGCAGTGTTAGCCGGGAGACAGGAACAAGGGAACTCATTGACCAATACCCCAAGGAGGTTATTTAACAGCATATGATGTATGGCCTGACAGAACAGCAGGCCTGAAGAGGACTCACCTAGGATGAGAAAGGGCCATGAGATTCAACTGGGAGATGAAGACACAAGCCTATGCAAACCCCCACCTGTGATCCTCTTGTATCTCAGAGCAAGCAAATCATATCATGGCTGTACCTGCGAACGTATTGTATGTTGTACCTATGAACATCATGTGCTGTATTATGGGCCTTTTGTACAAGCGTGCCATGTGGACCCTGCGAACACAAGGTGGTCTGTACCTGGAAGTGTAGTGTGTCATATTGTGTATGCCGCAGGCCTCAAAATTTCCACTTTGGCGAGTGGAAATTACATGAGGGCGAGTGGGAATGCAGAGGCATGGCTGTATAGGAGTTAGGTGGGACAACTAGTGGCGAGTAACTCTTAAGGCCTGGCTAGTAGCTTGGGACTTGAAATTTTGAGGCCTGGTGTACGGTATGTATCAGCGTATAATGGAATATAAAAAGTGAAGATTTCTCATATTGTGCAAAATCTCTCAAATCTACCTGGAATTTTTTTCCGACATCTGCAATTTTTTCATGTCTAGTCTTCACTGAGGTTTCCTATGAAGGTTTAGCTGGATTTCATAGCCTTTAGTGTGCAGTGTAGCTTAGTAACAGATCCCTGGAGTGAAGGTTTCACCATAGAAAACATGGAAACGCAAAAACCGTGATGGTCTGTTAGAAACCCATGAATGGATAAGGGCAACCTGCATTTGTTAAAATTTCTCTTACCGCCCCTATCCTGCACCAGCACTATTTGTGGCTAGCCGCAGAATTAAAAGCAGAGGTACAGACATACCAGCAGTGGTGCTGCTTTTGGTATTTGCTCCAAGAGTCCATAAGACTCCATGGAGTGCTTTACATTTCTACCGGGATCTTGCTCTCATGGAATTGCTTAAGAGCCGCGGTTGAAGCTGGGAGACACTGGGAACGATTTGTTCATCTACTGGTCATGATGAGAGGAGGTGGGTGATCGAGCTGCCCTCTCCACCGTGGGATGACCGGTGATTAAACCTACAAAAAAATTCCTGTATAGTGTTGAGTAATTTTGGCAAAAGCAGAATTCCCAAACACCAGGTTTGAGACAGCATTGCTTTATGTAAGATGGAGGAGGCAACACACAGGTGCATCTCAGTAAACTCAGTTAATTTATTATTTCATTAATTAAACTCAAATTGTGAAACTTGTGTATTAAATAAATTCAATGCACACAGACTGTAGTAGTTTAAGTCTCTGGTTCGTTAAACAAAAACCCACGAATTCACTGTCTCAACTAATTTGAATGCTTCCTAAGACCAATAAAAACATTTTTAGTGAATTGTTGGCCTTTGGAAAATCTGTTCATTTTCTGTAAATGTACTCAATACTTGGTAGGGATTCATTTTGCTTTAATTACTGCCTCAATTCGGCACGGCATGGAGGTGATCAGTCTGTGGCACTGCTGAGGTGCTATGGAAGCCAGGTTTCTTTGACAGTGACCTTCAGCTCATTTGCATTTTTTGGTCTCGTTTCTCATTTTCCTCTTGACAATACCCTCTCTATGGGGTTCAGGTCTGGTGAGATTACTGGCCAGTCAAGCACACCAACACCATGGTTATTTAACCAACTTTTGGTGCTTTTGCAATGTGGGCAGTTTCCAAATCCTGCTGGAAAATGATATCAGTGAAAGGTATTTTAATATGATAGGTAGTTTTTTTATTTTTGCATTAGTGTGAAATTCCTCCTCCTTGTTCCAGCACGGTGTCTGTTCAATTTCGTTTCCTCTCGAGGCTAGTCAGCGGGGTGATGGAAATAGATATCCTGTGTTAACTTAGAAATGCCAGCCAAATCTTTGTTACATGATGTAGAAATGTATCTGCTCTGATTGGTTGTTGTATCACATTCCTATGTTGGGAGTGAACACTGCAGGAAGTTTTTATATAACGGACATTTCTATTGGATGTTGAAACAAACAAACCTGACAGACCACGGACTGATCAGATGATAATCTGCCATATCGCGGTGTGGTTGTGTCTATCGTCTCCTCTGATCAGAGTCGCGCAGCGCCTTAACTTGAAAAAGGTTTATGGTAATTATAATGGAAATCTAGAATTTAACAATCAGCATCTAAAAAGCTGGTCAGCAGAAGGAAGCATGAAGGGCTCTAACATTTCTTGAACAGGTGAAGTGACTGGTTTTCAAAAAACAGTGGACCAACTCTAGGAGATGACATTGCACCCCAAATCAGACAGTGGAAACTTTCCACTGGACTTTAAGCTACTTGGGCTATGAGCTTCTCCACCCTTTCTTCAGGACCTTGGTTTCCAAATGATATACAAAACCTGCTAATCAAAAGATGACTGTTGACCACTGGGCATCAGTCCAATTCTCCTTAGCCCTGGTAAGATGCCTCTGACATTGTCTGTGGTTCAGGAATGGCTTAGGAGGAATACAACTAGCCAAAATCATTGACAAGTCTGTGTGTGGTGGCTCTTAGTGCTTTAACCCCAGCCTCAGTCCATTCCTTGTGAAGTTCACCCAAATTCGATTTTGCTTGACAAGGCTACGATTCGGTGGGTTGTGCATCTTTTTCTTCCACTCAATGGTCTGTTCCCATGCTTCGATACAGCAAGCTTCTTCGGCAATGAAGGTTTGTGGCTTACCCTCTGAAGAGCATTAATGATGATCTGACCGTTGTCCAGAAGACCAGCAGTCTTCCCCATGATTGCGTAACCTAAGGAACCAAAACAGACCATTGAAGAATCAGGAAACCTTAGCTGGTGTTTAGAATATGTGGACATTTCAAATCAACTCAAATGTGTTGCGATTGTTGAAACAACCATAAGGCTAGGGTCAGACGAGCGTGATTTCTACGGACTATACGTCCGTGCAGTACGGACATCGTCAGTACGGATGACGCAGTAGTGGTCACACAGTCCGTTTTTTCACTGAAGTTATTTTTTGACGGATGTAGGAGGGGAAAATAAATTACAATGAAAAAACATTCTGTCCGTCAAAAATGCTGGACGTTTAAATGCAGTCCGTCTGACCTTGTTGCATCACTCACACACAAAGCTATGAGGACGTTGTGTACGTGGCACACTCTGCACGTCCGTTCTAGCAGTATTACGTTCTTGCCTAACCTGCGTCCGTTTGCAGCGTCCGTCAGCCCCCGCACTTCTGTGCGCACGTACTTCATGTGTGGGGCTCCATTTAACACAATTGTATGCTATCACGGACGTACTTATGTGCGGGCAACACGGACGTTAACACTGCGTTCGTCTGACCCCAGCCTTAGAGGTAAAACTACTCCAGTCTGTGCATGGAATGTATTTAATACCCAAGTTACATTAATTCAACTCTATATCACAATTTGAGTGTCGTGGAAAAGTTCTAGTTTAAGATGCACCGGTACTGGTTATGCAAAGGTCCTCTGTAAGGGATTACCTCTGCCCAGCACAGATTCCATATCTGACAATATGCATGGACGGGGCAATCCCACCAAAATGAAAATTGATGCTCTAGAAAATAGCACTAACAATATTTGGGGCAAAAAAAAAGCAGTGAACCAGAGGCTGATCGCTGCACTGAGGCAGCAAAGAGCTTCACTCGTATCAGAAGAGGCAGAATCTGGTTGGGTTAGAACCTAAACCTTAGCAAGTGACGCAATCTTGTGCTTTATGTTTAGGCAACAGATTTGGTCCCTTTTACTGGGATGCAGCTCACTGAACAAGGCTTCCAAAATACACGTCTGCTAGAGCCAAACAAATGGATATCATGTCCCTCCTTGTGCCCGCCCACATGCAAGCCACACCCACATGTTATACAGTAATCTTCACAGCATCCGGCATTTAAATCCCGGTACATTTTACCCATGATTTTTATCTGGGGTGGCATTGGACCCCACTGAAAGGACAGGCCTGATAAAGCCTTGAGGGACCCTGTCCTGGGAAATGCTCTGTCAGTGCACGGCTTCTACCATGATGTCTAGAGGGCAAATAGAGGGGGGGGGGGAAATCAGTAGCCCTCACCTGCCGCTTCTAACCTCCCACACTCAGTCCTAGAACAGGGGGGGGGGGGAACTAAACTACAGTAACGTTTCTAAACAGTGAATTCAGTTTCTCAATTCTAGATCCACTATAGCTCAAAGTAAAAGTCAGTGAATTAACCCCTGTATGAAGCTAGTAATTAATGCGATGACCAGCAACAGCCAAGCAGAGAAGAGGCCAGTGATGCAAGGAAAGGTGTATGTAATGGGCGGGGTATCGCCCACCAAGGAGTAGCAGAGTTGAGATCCTTATGGGCTGAGATATCTTTGACGGTTAAAAGACGGATTAAATCACAGAATCAGACACTTGCGGCAACAAGGTAGAACCATAAACTGAGTCGCTACTAAGCACTAAAGGTCGAGACGGATTTACCCGTTTGTATGTATGTTCTCTGACAGTTGGTGAATAACGGAGTGCAGGAAATCCGTAGCTTTAATGTTTGCTGGTAATTGGGGGCAGGGAGGGTGCAAGCATTTTTGTCTAGTCAGGCAAAGGTGCGTTTTGGTGCCCCCATCTGTGTCATGTCAAGCCAATCAGGATAGGAGGTGCCATAATAATCTCTATATATACACACACACACACTCACACTCTAGTGTCGCACCGATACCACTTTAAGACCGAGTACAAGTACCAATACTTTTTTTTCCAGGTATTCACCGATATCATGCCCACTCAGATACATATACAGACCAGAACATGTCCAGATATAGGAGTAAATTTGCCCCAGAGCTCACACCATTCTTCCCCTCAAGTCCTCCACCCCTTCAATTCATTTCATCACCCCTGCTCACATCCACCTCCCCCATGCTCACATCACATCACACCTCCCCATGCTCACACCCACCTCCCCACCTCCCCATGCTCACACCCACCTCCCCCATGCTCACCCCATACTCACACCCCCTGCTTGCTACTTACCCTAGGATTCAAATCCCTGGCTGCCTCCGTGGTTACAGCTCAGCTGGTCTCTCTCCACCCTGCACGTGCTGGACACGTCCCGCACAGGAGCAGGGGAGGGAGGCTCTGCTAGCTGCTGTGAGGAGGAAGGGGGTGGATGGGTGGGGCCAGCATGTTCCCATGTAAGCTGTGGTCTGGCAGCCTCGTCTTCCTCCTCCTCTGCACCCCCCCCCCGCAGGGGCTTTACTTCCGGTGCAGCGTGTGGGAGTGGGATCCCACATGCTGCCGAGTAAATGGGAAACCTTGTGCCCGATCCTTGCAAGGCCTCCGCTCGCTGGTCCAGATTTTTCCACCCCTCAACTGGCAGAAAGCCAGAATAGTAAGGCAGCCGCCTGTGCTGCCTTACACTAGCGCCAGCCCTGATTGGGGGGGGGGGGCAGGCCAGCGGTACCTTTAGATGACATGAACCAACACATCCACTTCAGGGTCTGTTGTACAAACAAGAACGAGTATTGTTGCTGGTAAGCGCACACTGACCATCAGCATTAAATAATTAGGGCTTGGTAATCGCGGATTGAGACAATATGTGGCTGGCGAACATGAATCCTCGGTTGGGTATAGGCACCCAGTGAGGCCACGGACAAGACCCACCGATGAGAAAGTACACTTCCCCAGTAGAGTGTAAACACCCCAGCGGCAAGCATGAGGTTATACCACCACACAGGCAATCGGAATCAGAATAGTCGGAAATCAGGCCGGGTCAATTAACAGGAGCAGGGATTGGATACAAAAACCGGGTTGGCAACAGAAAAGCAGTATCAGTCAATAGGCAGCGATGCGGGAATCAGACTCCATGACAGGGCAACTCATTGCGCCCTGTTTTAAACCCAGTGGCTCCTCGTGACCATGCTGGGCCCTGCTCGGCCTTTCCACCAGTGCTGGCAGCCAGCTCATGGCACAGGACCTAGCCCAGACCCCCCAGGCAGCGCAGCGGGGGCTGAGGCTATGACAGTGTAACTCAGGAGAATGCCTGGAGAAGTGAAAATTCTAGGCCAACACAACCAAACCAGACAAATTCTCCCATTTACCTCGCTTTCCAAATTGGCCATTTGTTCTCCAGTCAATTCTGATTTTCACCTTTCTCGGAATAACCCTGATAGAATGCAAAACAGATTTAATTTGTACAGGAGGAGCAAGAGCTTCCTGTGAGCTGCGCGGTCAAGCAGTCTGGTGGTAAGTCCACTTTATGGACGAAATGTGTTTATGAATAATTGACTTTTTTTATACAAAAGGGAATCCATTTATTTTATTGTATGCAATACATGACGTGGTATAAATTGTATAATACATTATTCATTTATTCTTTAATTCAGCATGGTTTATCAGAGGTGAAAGCAAGAAATGGATACATGTTATAGCTATGGCCCAGGTTCTCTGCCTTCTCTATGTAGTTGGTGTCAGCTGTATCCGGGGCCGGCCCTTTATAGATGTTGCCATTGCTTGAATCCACACACCACAGGTCTCCATCTGGACTGAAACCCATGAAGTGGGAGAGACTGCGCCAGCCTGCTTTTCCAATGGTTGTACTGGAGGCATACCAGTCATCATCAGCTCTGGTTGGAGGATATCTCTTCAGAAGCCGGTCATCGTGTGACACTGCATAAAGGATGGCTTGAGAGTCAAAGAAAAGGGAGTCAAAATCATTCCAGGCAGCGGCTCCTACTTTTATGGCACGGCAAGTCAGCCAGCACACAGTGTCATCTGTTGGTGCAGGACCTTTAAAGAACTGACCATCATGGGTGGCTGCATAGAGAACCCCGCATGGATCAAACACCATGAATTTATATTTATTCCAGCCACCTTTACCCACTCTTCTGGCCACAGTAAACCAATCCAGGTTGGCATCGGAAGGCATAGGTCCCCTGTACAGATCATCATCACGGACAGCAAACAGCTCCCCGTCTGGGTTGAAGGCGATTTTACTGACGTTATTCAGCTTCCCCACAACTGGAGCTCTTGCATTAAAGTTGTCCAAGCGATCCTTGGGAGGTGGTCCAACCTTGCCAAGGAAATCCTTGGTCACAACAAACAGGACGGCATCTGAAATGCAACAGGAAGACATTCATTACACGTGTTTAATGCCGGAGTTTTCCAGCCGTGTTCTAATCTTTTCTATGATACTTGCAGTATTGTATCTGTTTAACATTGTGCTCAAGCTAACTGTTTTGTGCTCATCGTGGTTTAATCCCATAGTGACAGGCGGTTTTATGATTGTCAGTCTGAAAATGCCCACTGCGGTTTATGTTTCTGCACTGTTTGTGTGCAGGTCTAATTTTCCATTTACTTGATTATGGAACCCACACATTACATTCCATTAAAATGGAATTTCTGAATAATCATATCTAGGTTTACCAAGAAGGGAATTTGGAAAGAAACCAGGGCTCAAGTCCTGCGGGAATGTGCAGGAACGCAGGTTCCCGCTGTGGCCCGAGCCCGAAACCATTTAGCTGGTCGCACATTGCCGGCGGCCACTTTTTCCCTACGATCGGCTGCTGGCATGAAGTACAGTCGCTAGCCAGGGATCCAACAGCCAGCCACGATCTCACGTGAACTCCGCGAGATCGCAGCTGGCTGATGGATCCATCCCAGGCAATAAGCTGCGCTTCATGCCAGCAGCTGCTGGTCGTAAGGATAAACACGTGGCCGCCGTCAATGTGCAGCCAGCTAAATTGTTGCGGGCCTCGCAGGTTACATACCTAATATAACATGATTTTGGCAACTGGACTAACACGAGTATACCTGTATTTAATGATACCTGTCACTGATCTGTATAGTTTCCACTCTTGAAAGCTTGTCTTTTAAATGTAAAGTTAACCAAATAAAAATGGTATCACCACACACGGCTATAATCGTGATATATACATTTTTCTTCAGGTAATAGGGGGTGTGGAATTAATGGGTGAGTTGCCTCACTTTGTCCCTGGACTTGACCCCTGAAAGAACCTTATGAATCATAATACTGAGAAAAAAAAAAAGGCCCCTGGCTGAATAGTTATATAAAACACAACATTAGAAACAATTGTTTTTTTTGTTTGTTTTTTTTTTTACAGGTTTTTGCTTTTTAACCCCTTCACTACGGAGCCATTAGACCTCTGCTCTGAGCTCATTTTGACCAGTTATGCTTCTGTTTAAACGTGATTTGAAGTCACATTTTATTATACGACCTAAACAAATCCCCCGGCTCATAATATAACAAAAATGCAATAAATAGATTTTCAAATCTACAGTGTGTAAAGTGATTTTTTTCTCCCATTAAGGCTGGGGTCAGACCAGCGCATTTTTAACGTGCGTTCTGGCGCACTTAATCACGGCCGCACTAGCAGCAGATGACGGGCAATGACAGCCAATATATACAAAGTCCGGTCGCACGAAAGTCCGACCGCGCAACGCAAGTGGAAAATGAACGCATTTTTTTCGAGAACGCAGAACCGCTAGTACGTACGTACAGAGTGCGCTGCACCCGCTAGCGTGTGTATGATTTGGAGACGTCAGACCCTGCTCATGTCCGGCCAACATAACGTCCAGACGCAAAAAGTTTCCTGGTTTGGATTCGTAAAACATCATGCACATCGTATGACAGTTTTCGCGTTTTCGCGTATTCCGTGAAAAAATACATCAATGCGTTCGGACGCACTATTTTAAGTTCACGTGTAAAAATGCTTTCGTTTGACCCTAGCCTAAAGCCTTTGCGGTTATATAATCTATGGGGTACGCTTGTTAACCCCTTAGTGACCGGGCGGTTTTACACAAATCCGTCCTTTAGTGACCGCTGCTGTTTTTACGTTTCTGCGCTCTTAGTGTTTACGTCAAATTTTCCTCTTACTCGTTTATGTAACCCACACATATTTTACACTGTTTTTCTCGTCATTAAAGGGACTTTATAAAGATACCATTTTTTATCATTTCATATAATTTACTATAAAAAAGTGAAATATGACAAAAAAATTGAAAAACCACTTTTTCGAACTTTGACCCCCAAAATTTCTTATGTATCAACAACCGTCAAAAAAAATTAATTCCTTAGTAGTTTCTAAATTTAGTTCTGAGTTTAGCAATACCCAATGTTTACATATTCCTCGCTTTTTTCCTTATTTTATGCAACAATAAGTGCAAGTAGCACTTTGCCATTTCCAAAGAGTTTATTTTCAAAACTAGTGATAGTGACATTGTAACACTGATATCTGTCACTAATTCCTGAATAACCCTCCACATATACATATTTTTTTAAAGTACACAAATCAAGGTATTAAACTTGGGGTATTTTGACTCTTTCCATGCAAACCATTTTACCACAAATCTATGCCAAAGTTTGAGAAAAAAAAAAAAAAAAAAACCACCAAAAAAATTTAACGCAATTTAAGAATACATGTACTGTGAACTTTAAGGTTTACTGCCAAAGAGCACCCCAAAATATGTTCAGCAACATCTTCTGAGTAAATTGATACCACCCATGTATAGGTATGTCGGGTCATTTGGGGGCTAATAGGGCTTATTTGGGGGGTGCGCATTTCAGTTTTCCAACTTGGAATTTACACATTTCGTCATCATGCACCCATGTCCTATTTAGGACATTTTTGAAGCCGGCCAAAGTAATTTACCCCCATCAAACCATATATTTTTAGAAAGGGCACACCCTAGGGTGCTTCAAAGAGTTGTATTTTAACACTTTCCATGCACTAGCTCCATGTCAAACTTTCAGGTAGTCACTTTTTGGGTTATTTTTTCACACACATTGTACTTTAGGCATGAATTGTCAAATCCAGTTATGGGTTACTGCCAAAAAACACCAAAATATGTTCAGCAACATCTGAGTAAAGTGATACCACCCATATATAGATTTGTTCTGTTGTTTTTGGGGTGCTACGCCAATCTTTGACATGTGCTTGTCAATTTTCTAATTTGACATACAGTATCTTCTTTGCTGATCTTTTTAGGGGCCTTTTTACATACCCCAGTTTTATGAACGTGCATATATTTGGTAAGCTAACACCCCAAAGTATTGTAAATGGAGTGTTTTTATGCTATGGATGCATCCGTTTGCTCCAAACAAATTGGATACAGTTTGGTGGTCATTTTTCATTTTCACACCCACATCAGTTTTGGACTGTGATTTAGGAGACACTGTTGTTTGTTACTGCATGAAAACTCTCCAGGTTGTTTTCTGCAAGGTCTCCTGAGTACACCCATGCCCCCCATGCATAGGTGTGCAAAGATTTTGGCAAAATACAGCACCAAAAAAAATGTACGAATAAAATGTAAAAGTCTGGTGCAGTAAAAGAAAAAAAAAAAACTGAACTAACTAACTAACTAACGTGTGAGAAAAAAATAGAACGGAAAAAAAAATAAAAAACAAAAAAAAAAACACCACAGATCACGCACAGTGTGATATAGCTTGAAACAGTCCAAGACACAGACCGGGTTGTCCAGGGCATTCTGGGCAGTAAAAGATTGTCTCTCCTCTGCCCCCTCTTGAAACACACCCTGCACCTTTTTTGGGGTTTGTTTGCCCTCAGTAGGGGGGGATTTTATAAATAAAATGCGTAGCCCCAACTCTGTCCCCCATCACCGCCCGGGGAGCAGGTGCATCCTGGTACAAAAGCCCCAAAATGACCTGGAGCTGAAACTGTAAAAAGGACAGCGTCACTCCGGGGTTTGCCTTTTTGCAGAGCAAAAAGGCATTGTGGGTTGCAATTTGCATCAGGTAAATTGCAACCTTTTTGTACCAGGCCCTTGACTTCCGCATAATCTGGTAGGGCTGGAGCAGCTGATCTGCCAGATCAACCCCACCCATATGCCGGTTATAGTCTTTGATGCACACTGGCTTCCTGATGCGCTCAGCTCTGCCACGTACAGAGACCTCCACAGACCTCTCAGTGTGGATGGTGGATAGAAGGTATACATCCTTCTTGTCTCTGTACTTGACCGCCAACAGCTCCTCTTGGCGCAGAGCTGAGGTCTCCCCCCTTTTTAGCCGGGTGCGGACAAGCTGTGCTGGGAAACCTACGCGGTTCTTGCGAACAGTACCGCATGCTGCTGTATCAAAACAATACAGCAGCTTGAACAAAGGGACACTTGTATAAAAATTAACAACATACAAGTGGTACCCTTTGTTCATCAGGGGAAAAAGTAGGTCCCACACAATCTTGCCACTGGTTCCCATGTGTTCTGGGCAACCTGGAGGGTCAAGGCTACTATCCTTTCCCTCGTACACCCGGAAGGCCTGAGTATACCCACTCTCGCTGACAGAGCTTATACACCTTCACTCCATACCTGGAGCGTTTGGAAGGAATATACTGCTTGAATCCCAGCCTTCCCTTGTATTTCATTAGGGATTCATCCACGCAGATATTCCTTCCAGGTGTATAAGCCTCTGCAAACCTGGCGGCGAAGTGGGTAATCAGGGAGCGGATTTTATACAGCCTGTCAAACTGGGGATGCTCTCTAGGAGGGCACAGGCTGTTGTCACTGAAGTGCATGAAACGCAAAATGTTTTCATACCTTCTACGTGACATTGATTGGGGGTAAATGGGGGTAGAGCAGATGGGGCTACTGCTCCAGTAGGAGTGAATTGAGGGCTTATGATGCCCATCAGCATAGTAAGTGCCCAGAATTTCAGAAATTCTGGCACATCTAGCGGGGTCCATTGCTGCCTTGCCAAGTAGGAGTCTGGCTTCGCAGCACAATGCTGATGGGCATACAGATTTGATTGGGCCACGATGTGGCCCAACAAATCATCCCCCATAAACACCTGCAAAAACTGTGTGGCGGTAAATCCTGCATCATCAATATTGATGCCAGGATTTGCCGTGAAAGGAGGGATATCTGGCCTCTGGCGATGAGGCACTACCCACTCTTCAGCTGGAGCTGTGCGTCTCCTGCTGGCAGGTGGTGACCCAGGATCTGCATCAGAAACATCACTAGATACATCAGCCAGCGTAGATGATGTATCTAGCGACGTCTGAGCAGTTGGCGGGGTCAAAATCAGGGTCGGAGTCTGACGCAGATGCCTCAGATTCTGATGCCAGGATGGCATATGCCTCCTTGGCGCTGTACACCCTCTCAGACATTATATATAATAATTATAAAATTTTATAATCTAATAAGCGGATTGTTGGTTCTTTAGAAGAACCGTTGGGTTTCACAAGAAAATACAAATAAACACCTAAATCTCTAAACCTGCCTCAATTCTTCTAAATCTCCCTAAAATCTCTCTAAATCTGCCTAAATTTTTCTAATCTCACTAAAATCTCTAACCTGTCAAATCTGATCTCTCTCTCTCGCTCACCAAAACACAAGTGAGGAGAGGGAGGGAGAATCACAGAGGTCAGAGCCAATATTTACAAAATATTGACCTGACCAGACAAATTAGAAATTTTATTTTGATTTTTTTTTACTTCTGATTGGATGTTGCTAGCCTGCCTCTCTGATGAGGCAGGCTAGGAACATCCCACTCAGCCCCAAGATGACCCTGCCCTTAGAAGGGCAGCGCCATCTTGGCTGTCAGTTTATTTTATACCTTTGATTTTTTATTTTACTTTTTTTTTTTTTTTTTACACTTTTTTACTCTGCTGGGTGCCTTGATCCCTCGAGGCACCCAGCAGAGCACCTGATCACTCATGTGATCTTTTTGTACTGAGTGCCACGATACCTCGTGGCACTCTGTACTTCCTGCCGCTACCGGAAGTGATCGCTCGGGGGGAGCGATCATTTAGCGGACCGGCGGCAGGTAAGCATATTGCAAGGATGCCTTGATGTCGAGGCATCCCTGCAATATACACAGAGCAACTGGAAGCGATAGCGATCACTTCCAGCGCTCTCTAGAAGTGCCGGGCACCTCTCCGGTGAAACCGGATGTTGATCGCTCCGGGGAGCGATCACAAGGTGCCCCGGCACTTACCGCCATTGCACGGATGCCTGGACTCCCAGGCATCCTGCAATGGCGTTTGAGCTGCTGGAAGCGATCCGATCGCTTCCAGCGCTCAAAAAACCGCAGGACGTACCATGTACGTCAGCGGGTCTAAAAGAGACCCGCTGCAATGACGTACATGGTACGTCCTGGGTCCTTAAGGGGTTAAGAAAAAAAACCTAGAAATGGGAACTGAGAAGTTTAGATTATAGATAAAAATTACATTAATTTTAACATGATCTTGTTCGGTTTCACTGAGGAAGCCAGGCTCTGACCTTTCCAATGATACCATTAACCTGTGCCACGGTGGTACAAAGGGTCCCCCCACCCCATCACAGGGAAACCTTGGCGGCTAGGGGGGGGGGGGCACCTGAATTAACATCCAACGAGATGACTTTGTAATTGCAGGGGTCTCAAAAGCAGCATCTGACTTCTATGAAGTCATTGCTGTGGGACCAAGAGAGACGAGCCCAGTTAGTGGAAGACATGTGGGGGAGCGCCCTTGCTGTGAAGGGATTAATACACATCAATTTTAAGAGTCTTCATTGAACCGAAAGTCTACACTGACCAACTTCTGGGAAAGGCGGGGGGTGTCGGGCCCACACCAGAGCATCAGTCCCATAGAGTTATGCAGTCTTCAAACTAAAACATGGGAAGTCGTGAATAATCCACATTTGAAGGAGCCAACAGAAGAACATTGTAGGAGGTCAATGAACTCAGCAACAGGATTATAAAAACAAAAAAATTATAGTAAGGAGTGAAGTGCATGGAGTGATCAATGGGTTCACCCAGCCAGCTGACCTAACAACTTCCAGATGAAGATCCCCTCTAAGCTGCCCAGGTGAAATGCCAGAGTCTCCACCTGGTATCCTGCCATTAGAGGTTAAAGACCAGGCAGGGTAATGCACCACCTATACTGCAGCCAAGTATACAGAGGGCTCACAGGCTCCAGAGTGGCCAGCTCAGGGTCATAAAGAATGTCAACCAGACGTGCCAATCCAGCATTAACAGCAAAGGCTCAGCTAGTCTAGCTTGGCAGTGTGATACATGTACTAAAACCGCGTGACCAGGGCCTCAAGACAGACCTGATTACACCTGCAGCTCCAGAGCTTACATCCTGGATCAGGAAGAACTAGAATTTACTGACAGTCGCTATGAAGATTATCTGATGCCATAACAAACCATCTGCCTATATTCCTTCATATCCCAACCTGTGACCCAGACACTAAAACAGTGTACAGCCCTACAGGAGAGCCACACATAACACAGCGCAATACACATGCACCGCACACAATACACAGGTCACTTACCTTGAGTAACCTCCATTATAAGATATTACGCTGTAACAAATGTCTGGAATCCCAGCAACTCTCTTCAGCTTCCAAACCTCAGGAAATGTCTCCAGATCTCTCTGAACAAGTGGCGGCCATTATGTTTATAGGCCGGAGCCTCCCTAAACACAGCTGTACCTGCTTTAATCAGCACACTGTGACCAATGGCTGCTGGGGGATCTGGCAGGGGAAGGGTTACATTGTTTACCAAGTTTACCTAATCACCCACAGTGGATTATTGGGATTTTGTGTTTTTCAGAATATTGCTGGGTGTTTGGAGAGGGTTTTGAGTGGATGAAATATGTGTCTTTAAAACATGAGACATTCCATGTATCCGCTCCTGTGTGCGGGATAACATATCTTCTAATGGAAGAGGCAGGAAAAGTGCTGCCTGCAAATGAGCATTATTGATACACTGAGGGTAATCCCATGATTAATCAATATTTCATAGGAATATTCTCCTTCAATGACTGATTTCCTTCCACATCCCCGGGATTCTGCTTACAGCGGCTCAGCATTTTTCCTGCACTGCCCATCATCGTGACAAAACAATATAGGGGTTATTCAAAGAAAGTCAAATTTGTCACCGAATTGCACCGAATGGTGAACTTCCCCGCACTGTAATTTCATGCCAATTCAGCCATTCAGAAAGCTGTCAGTTTATGAAATTCTCCATAGAGAAATCATGGTTAACCCCTTGAAGCCGCGGGACGTGCTATGCTATTCTCGTGGCGGGAGGGCTTTGAAGACGCAGGGCATACAAATACGCCCCGCTGTCTTCAATAGGCTGCATCGGCCCCTCGCCACTATGGATGAGCTGAACACCCCCGTATTCGGTTCGCATTCGAACTCGAACAATTTCAAAAGTTCGAGTTCGAACACGAACCGAACTCAATGCAAGTCAATGGGACTCGAACGTTCAATTTTTACAGTGCCCTCCAAGAGGGCATATATGCTAGATATTTGCCATAAAAGGTGTATGGGGGTCCGGGTAGTGCCCTGGGGGACAGGAAAAAAGGACAAAAAGTTTTTAAAAAAATGTTTTTAAAGGAACAGTGAGTTTTCCATGAAATAAAGGTTAAGAATAAAAACGAAAAATTCCTTCAAATATCGTGCCTAGGAGGTCCACATAACCTGCCTGTGAAGTGGCGGATTTGTAGGATGTATAGAAACATTTAAAAACAAAAAAATGACATTTCAAATGACCATAAATGGTTTTCCTTTAATCTATTCATAAACAAGTGCTTGGGGCGGCAGCCTGTATGAAAAGAAACATTTTAGAACACGCAGAGCAAGTTTAGTGATTTTTTGGCTAAAATATGGTGAAACCTATGCAGGCTTTGGATGAAAGTAACAATAGGTGCTTTAAAATTGGGCCTTTAGTGTCGGCAACAGTGCCGTCACACCGTAACCCCTCTGTGGTATTGCGGGAGAGTGCAGGGTTGGACCCTGCTGTCCAATATTAAAATGATATGAATCTGGTATAGGCGTTAGGGATGAGCTGTACGGAGTTTGATTCGAACATCGCCTGTTCACAAACTACGAACATTTCTGCGTGTTCGCCGCATGTTCGCCCAAAATGCACTTTTTCCACTGGCCTGAAGCTTGTAATTGGCTACAGCCTGCACCTGACCAGTTTAGGTGCAAGACTATGCCAATCACGGCTCAGAGTCCTGATTGGGCAAATTTTGCCCAATCATGGGCTCACAGAGCTAAGTCACGCAGCACACTATATAAGGTGTCCCTTGCAGCCCCAGCACGTGGGTTTTGAGAGGAGATTGTTCTGTTAGCGTGTGTTCTCACTGCCAGTCTGCCACCAGCTATTGGGGGGGGGGGGTTCTCACTTCTACAAAATATCTGGGAATTGTGGTAATCTGTGTGCTCTCACTCCCAGCAACTATTTTGGGGGACAGTAATTTCTACAAGATATCTGGGAATTGTTCTAACTGTGTGTTCTCACTGCCACCAATCAGGGGGTCTCACTGATTTATAGGAGGTTTCTGCGAATTGTAATCTGTGTCTTGTCACACTGCCACTCATCAGGGGGGGCTCAATGATTTATCAGTTTCTGGGAATTGTAATCTGTGTCTTGTCACTGGCTGCCAGCTATCAGGGTGTCTCACTGAGTTATATCAGAGTTCTGGAAATCTTTAATCTTTATACCAGAGTTGAATCAGAGTTCTGTATATCTTTAATCTATATATCACTCTCCATGTCAGAAAGACCAAAATGGACAGGCAGACGCTGCCAGACACAGATAAGAGGGCAAGCAGCCTCTGTGTCAGGAGGCTGTGCTACTGGTCGTCGTGGACGTGGTGCATCCTCTGCAGGGGCCCGCTTGTCCTTTCTAACTGGTGCTAGCCGTCTTAAGCAGCAGCAACATACAGAGGATTTGGTGGATTGGCTAACCAGGCCATCCTCATCCTCTGAGTCCTCTGCCAGCCAGGCTTGTAGTGGTTTACAGTCCACCTCAGCTGCCAAAGCATCTAATGCAGCCTCCATGTCCACAGCTACTCCTGCCGTAGCCTCACTATCACACACGGAGGAGTCAGCTGAATTGTTTGACTACAATGACAGTGACATGCTGCTTGAGGATGCGCAGCAACTACAGTGCTCTGATTCAATCTTTGAGGTTGAGGAAGGGAGTATAATCAACCTAGAGGAAGGGGGTGCCAGTGATGACACACAAATAACTGGCACTCATGTTACCCCAGCAGCTACAGCATACTGCCAAATTGGCTCCAGTGACGAGGAGATAGTGGGTGATGACAATGATGATGAGGTCACTGACTCCACCTGGGTGCCTGATCGAACAGAGGAGTCAAGTGAGGAGGAGGAGGAGGCACAACAAACACGAGGCACAACGTCCTCTATGACCACCAGTAGCCAGTCCAAGGCATCAGATGTCATAGCTGCTCAGGTGCAGAGCGCTGTTGTCTCAAAGCACACATTCAGGAACTCTGCTGTCTGGGAGTTCTTTAAGAAATGTGCAGCAGACAGCACCATTGCTATTTGTAATCTATGTCAGATGAGGATCAAGAGTGGGAACTCTGCTTCCTTCAGTGAATTTGCTGAATGTGCTGTACCACAGTGGCAGGTTCCAAAACGCCATTTCTTTTCACGGAAGGCCATTCCAGCACTATACCAGCATGTGGAACACAATGTAATGGAGTCATTGGAAAAGGCAGTCAGCAGCAAGGTGCACATGACTTTAGACATGTGGTTCAGCAAGCATGAACAGGGCCGTTATATTACCTTCACGGCACACTGGGTAACTCTGATTGCAGCTGGGAGGGATTCAAGACTGGGCTCTGTGCTGGAGCTTGTTCATCCACCACGTCTCCAGAAAGCTGCTTGTATGAGGTCTCCCTCTTCCTCCTCCTCCTTCTCTGTCTCTGGCGTAGTGGCAGTTAAACCGACACGTGACAGGGGCTACGCAGTTGCTCAAGCAAAAAGATGCCATACTGTGCTTGAGCTGGTTTGTTTAGGGGACAGAAGCCACACCAGGTCAGAAATTCTGTCAGCTCTGCAGGGGCAGGTGCAGAGATGGTTAACACCACGCCAGCTTGAGCTGAGAATGGTTGTCTGCGATAATGGCAGCAACCTTCTCTCCGCCCTACGCCAGGGTAAGTTGATGCATGTACCATGCCTAGCACACGTCCTAAATCTGGTGGTACAGTGTTTCCTAACCAGGTACCCAGTGCTGGCAGAGCTTCTCAGTCAGGCCAGAAAAGTCTGCAGCCTCTTCAGACGGTCATTCCCAGCAAGTGTTCGCCTGGCTGAAATTCAAAGAGAATTCCAACTTCAAAAAACTGTCTGATCTGTGACATGCCCACCAGGTGGAAATCGACATTAGCAATGCCGCAGCGTATGCACAAGCAGCAGAGGGCCATCAACGAGTACCTGTGTGAGTATGGCACAAGGACAGGTTCAGGACAACTTGTTTTTTTCCCCCCCCACAGTGGCTGATGATCAAGAATGCATGCACTGTATTGTCACCATTTGAGGAGGCAACAAGGATGGTGAGCAGGGACAGTGCATGCATCAGTGACACAATTCCTTTAGTGTTCCTGCTGGAGTGCACTGTGGGGAATTATAGATGTTGCACTAGAGGCAGAGCAGCAGGAGGAAGAGGAGGCCTTCCCTAGCACTCAAGGCCCCAGTCTTTCCGCAGACAGCATTCCTGCGGGTCCTCAGATCAGACAGGAGAAGGATGAGGAGGAATATTTAAGTAGTGGGGGCATTGAAGGTGGGGATTCCTCAAGGGAGGGTTTTGTGTGCCCAGAAACCCAATGACTAGTACGTGGCTGGGAGGAGGAAGTGCACGCTGGGGTCATCCTCATTGACCAGGCAGACTCGGAAGCTAATGCCACCTCCAACCTATGCTGCATGGGCTCCCTTATACTGCAAAGCCTGGTAAAGGACCCCAGGATTCGTGCTATCAAGGAGAGGGATCATTACTGGTTGGCAAGCCTTCTTGATCCACGATACAAGCGTAAAGTTGCAGAGCTCATCCTGCTCTCAACGAGGGAGGACAGGATGAAAAACTTGAGGACGCTCTAAAGCGACACTTGTGTAACACCTTTCCAGGCACTGGTAGGTTACCAAGTGATGACACAGGTGCTTCTGAGGCTGCGGTTGATCAGAGGAAGAGCCGGTGAAAGGTGGCCGCTTGACTTATGTCTTTTCCATTTTTTTTAGTCCACGACGCCCAGGGACGTCAAATGTAGGCACCCATTGCCAGTGTCTTCACCGTATGGTGCAGGACTACCTAGGGGCAAGGGCAGACCTGGATACCTATCCAGCACATGATCCACTGGCTTACTGGGTGTTGAGATTGGATCACTGGCCAGAACTTTGCCCTTCATCCAGCGTGCTTTCTGAAAAGACGTTCAGTGCCGCTGGAGGTTTTGTCACAGACAAAAGAGTGCGTCTGTCCACCGACTCTGTAGACCGGCTGACATTTATAAAAATAAATCAGTCCTGGATCAGCAGCTATCAATCCCCTGATGCTGACGTAACGGAATAGATCGGGGATCTCTTGACGCCTATATTACCAGATTTATACAATTTTAATATTGGACCACAGGGTCCAACCCTGCACTCTTCCACAATACCACAAAAGGGTTACAGTGTGAAGGCACTTGCTGGCACCAAAGGCACAATATTTGGGTGCACTGCCACTGACGCCTATGTAGCGCTACCCCCGCAGAAGCCGCTTGAATAAGATCTGGTTCCTTACTCTGTCTTTTATCCCCAAAAACATTATCAACCCCACTGGCACACCTGGCAATGATGTTAGAGAATACCACAATAAATGGACACCGATTTGTAGTGAATGTGGGAATTATTTCTTCGGCTTTAAGTTTGCACAAAATATGGGAGGGACAGTTAAAACAGTAATAAAACAATAGGCAAATATAATGATAAATGACAAATCAATCTGTGGTAATGATTGGATATATGAACAGGAATTCAAAGAGAATATTCTACTGCTCACCGGGAACTCCTCAAATGAATAACCCAGAGAGCAGCGGTAACTGCACAGCAATTTCTTATTACAATATATACTGTATATATTTATATATATCAGCACTTCAATAGATTAATCAGCAACTCTACTTAGTTGGGTTCTATGAATCTAGGCAGAAGGAGGGCAGAGGAACGACCTTTCTCTTTTGCCAGTCCTCTCCCTGTATTAGTCAGCTTCCCCTGCCAATGAGGAGACAGGGGAGAGAGGGGGGATTCCCCCGCAGCTGCTGGCTGATAGACTGTTTGTGTCCCTATTAGCTGCAGTGAGAAACACAAGGCCACAGGCAGGCTGAGAGCCACCCGCTACACACTCCCCCCACAAAAGAACCTATGGTCCCCCAAAGGCAGTAAAGTCCTAAACCTGTTACATGCTTTTGTGATACATGAGGAGAAAACAGGTTAACATACACAAGACAGCAAACAGTTAAATTTTCATAAGAACCTGGCAGAGGAACCTCCCAATTTGCATAGGAAATAATTGGAATGGCCCAGCTAGATGAGCAAGGGGGAGAGTTAGGGTCACTCTCCACCAAACCTGCGGAGGAGAGATCAGGCGCTTCAAGAGTCCTTTGAGAGGTGTGAACAATCTCCTCACTGGTTTCACTCAAAATGTCATATGTCAAATGTCATATGTCAGTATCTTGGGTGGGCGAATAATTCTTCTCTCTCTCTGCTCTTTATGTTCAGAGGTCGTAGACTCACTAGCCTCTTCTTCCTCCTCAACGAAGGGGTGAGAGTCCATAGGATCCGCCAAGGGCAAGGGAGATTGTGAGTCTTCCAGGTCTACAGAGGGCTGACTCTGAGGCACAAATTCAGGCGCCTCCGGCCTAAGAATCCTGATATCTGTCACCTTGGGAG
>RXON01002595.1:0-89472 GCA_009667805.1 Leptobrachium leishanense
CATCTTCTCTCTCTGCACACAAATCACATCCCCCCTCCCCTCTCCTAGAGCTGCTGCGGGGCAGGGGAGGAGCTATGGAGGGAGGAGAGGGGGATTTTTATTCTATTCGTTTTTATTCTGTATGCAAACGCCCTGCTCCGCTGCTCATTGTTTGAGAACACAGCTCAAAGCTGACACACACTGACAGTAGCACCTCCTAGTACCCCCTAATGACACCCCAATAATCACTGGTACCTGGGGCGGCCCGCCTCCCACCACTCCCCTAAGTACACCACTGCTCTGTGATATGCTCACACACAAGTTTGGCGAACTGCCAGCAAGTACGGTGCTGTTTGAAGGCATTGCAAATCCCCATAGAGAAGTAATGGTTAATCTATTCAGAGAACACCAAACAGCAGAGAAATGGCAGTGAAATGCCCTGATGTTCGGTGGTTTCAATCAACAGGTTTATTCAGGCGAACCCCGTAGGTTTCAATGTTAAAAATATTCCCGTTTTTATGCAATATCTAATAAACCATTTATTATTTCAGAACTTTTTATTATCAATCATAGGATCTTAGATGTAAATTCCAGACATTTTCGTTTAGTAGTTCTTTTGAAAACAGCAGGCCACGGGTTTGCGGTGGCAGCATTCAGCGGCCGACTCCATGAACTTTGGGGACCCTGCGGTGAATGGTGAATTCACTGCAGGGTGGGGAAATTTTATTCCCCAAAATGCAGGGAACTACAGAACACCAAAATTTTGGCGTCATTTCGGTGCTCTGTGAGTAACCCATTTAGTGGTGAGGTTTTTTGCTGCCCCCTGGAAAGTGGAAGCCTAGGCCTTGCGTACCCAGGACATACTTGAAAATTAGTGAAATCTCAATGTATCCTTCATGGTAAAATACTTTGCAAAAGTAAAAAAAAAAAAATATATATTATTTTTTATTTTTAGGGGTTTTTATTTCGCCGAAAATATAGTGCATTCCCTATTTAGCAAATGGTCACTGTAATTTGCTAAAAGTGGAGTCGCTGAACCAGCAATCAGACATTCAGTGAAAACTGCTGAATTGCCTACTGCTCAACCATGGTGCCAACTCCAAAAAACAGAAAAAAACAGGTCCTCACCCAAAATTAACAGGCAATTGAAAGTAATGCAGCACAGGTGTTCTCTTGGCCCCATACACCATAGCAATGGATCTGGTCAGCATTGTCGTTGCTGTTGCAGTGACCTCTATTATGATATATATGTATCCTTTATCCACATATATCCTAATTCTAATATATTGCCTAATGTTAAACATTTTATGTTGGGGGTTATTCATAGTATGTAAGCGGGTGATTATTAGGGTGACCGTGTGGACCATGTTTAAAGGGACACGTGAATAAGTCTTGCCCTGAAACATGTATTGTTTATATGCTGCAGCAGGGAAATTTTTGTTGCTCACCTGACTTTCCTTTTGGATCTATTAAATGCAGTGTAATGATTCTACATGCTGTCGGGTGGCATTTATCATGCAATGCCCATCAGCCTTAATTTATGTGTGCATCAAAACATGGATGATACGGCCACCTTGGAGGATTTTAATAATGCAGGGGTGTGAGGTTATTCACTGGATGTGTTCATATTCAAGCTTGTGAGGGAGGGGGATAGGTATGGCCCGGCACTCTGCACTGGAAAAAAATAACAGTTCTATCCTGTACACAACCGCATTAGCGCTGGGTCTCAGCCCGGGTCTTATCGTTTTCCTAGCATGCGCCAAACGACCTTGTTCATGGACTACTGCAGATAAGGTGATCAGTTAGTAGGTCGTCAGGCACTAAGTTTTAGCGACTCGTGCTAAATTTTTCCTTTATCAATGGTGTTTTAGCTCACACCAGGTGACAGGGCCCTTAGTTTTATTCAGTGATATGATTTAGTGGTGAAAATTATTAGTGCCCCCCCAGTTTTGACTGCGGTATCTTCTGTGCCCCCTCTAAATATTGTTCCAAGAGTCGCCACTGCCCACCGGACTTCTCTCTGTAACTTGAACCTTCAAATGTGAGAAACACACTTCATAGCGTATACCATATGACCTCAATAGAAATTGTATAATTGGATTCACTCACATGGTGTAGGACCATATCCTGGTCCTTGGTGTAAGAAGCACAGGAGTTGATTTGGAGGCACAACTTCCAATAAAGCCTTTTCTTGTAACAAATTCTTTCAGACAGCAGTAGATAAAAATTTAATAAAAATGTATTCCATAAAACCATAAAAACAAACAAAACCAGAACGCGTTTCACCCTCAGTAGTGGTACCCCTCTTGGCTTCCTCAGCTGTGGGGAAAATTCAAATGAATGAAAATCCCATCTTATATCCATATCAATATACATTGCTGTCCAATCATGTCTAATAGAAAGTGCGGGAACAATAGCCGCCAATCGATATAAAACTTTAATTTTTAATGTGGCCAATAACATGAATCCCATCACCTGAGTGGCGCCAATCAGAAGCTTCTCTATTAGCATCTATAATTGCGGACAGATGAAAATCCGCCAATTAGTACGTATGTCCGGAGTCCAGAAAATGAAAGAGTGCGCATGCGCACTTCAATCTATGAAGCCTCAGCCTGTTGATCTATATGTCGGAAGTGACGCTTTCGTCACTTCCGCTTTGACGTACCCAGGCAAACCGAAACCAAAACACCTTCAGCTTGTCTCACGCCAATCATTAGCGCTAATACATACTATAACTTTTTTTCTAAACCTTACTTTTATTCTAAACATTTTTTTAATCATATTGATATGATTATTTCCATGTGGATACACCAACAAATTTATTACAAAAACAAGCCAAAATGTTTTTTTATAAAAATAACAAAGCTCATATCGTCAATAAAGACGTTAATGTTAATTCATATACAGGGCTATTCAGAGAGCACTGAAATGTCACCAACATTTCAGCGCTTTCTGATTCACTGCACTTTGGCGAGTCCGATTCGCTGACCCTGCGGTGAATTCAGCAATAACCGCAGGGTTCCTGAAGTGCAGCAGATCGGCCGCTGAAACGCCACCGCCAACCCGCCGGCTACCACTGCCACCAACCAATTGGACAGCCGCCGCAAACCTACCCAATGCGGCCAATCCGCCAGACAGCTGCCGCAAACCCGTCGGACAGCCGATGAGCACAGCGCCGACACGCTGCAGAAAAAAAGTCGACAAGCCGCCGGACAGGTAAAAAGAAATAAAACCAAAAGAAAAAGACGATCGAAAGTCAAATTTGAAACACTATTTTCAAAAAATACTACTGGACGAAAATGTCTGGAATTAACATATAATGTACTATGAATGATCATAAAAAGTTCTGTTATAATGTAAAAACGTAATATAATTGTAGCGCTGTGTTTAAAAAGACTGTTCTGCTGCATTTACTTACAATGGCCACCAGAGGGAGACAGAGACTGGTGGATTAATGCTGGACAACCAAGGAAAGCACTGGACTACATTTTCTAGCATGCTTTGCGGTGAAGACAGGAAGTGGGTGTGTAGGAAAGGAAAGGCATCAGCAGCCTCGTGGAAAGCATGCTCAGAGTGAGTTGGGAGCTGGAACCAGAAAGAAGCAGGCAGGGCTGTTCAGGATCGTGACTAGGCCAGAGCGCAGGGGCTACCTCTCTGGTGCTGGGGGATCGGGACAGTGACCCTGCAGAGATCTGTCTACATCAAGCTGTGAGGTCTGAGGACAGAGAGAGCTGGCAGAGCGCGCCAGGGAGTGAGAGAGACAAGACACAGTGCTGCAGAACGTAACAGTGTCCAGCCCGGAGCGCAGGTGTGGCCTAACGGAGTTACAGATCGGGTTACTCAGCCTTACCAAAGGGAGACCCAGTGATCCACAAGATTACCCAAGCTGCTATTGAGGAAGCCAGAAGACCCCGAGTAAGGAGTACCGCAGGTCGATCGGACTGGGAGAGCAGGCGGTAAGCTGGACAAGTCACGGCAGGAGCAGAAAGCTAGACAGCGGATCCAGAAGCCAAGAGAGCCCAGTCAATATCGAGCGGAGAGACGTCCTGGGTCCAGCGGAGCCTCAAGTATCTGGCGGATGGGTGAGAGGCCTTCTAGGCCGTTGTAAAAAACCAAGAAAGCACGCTGCTGTTTGTTTCCAAAACCCACAGAGCCCCAACTTGACTAGTCGAAGATACATCTTGAGAAATTCACTGGCCAATTGAATAGTGTACCCGGGTACCATAACACACACACACACACACTTACATTCCGTGACACAACCTGTGCGGGACTCACTCCCAATCACAACAAGGGGGTTAAAGATACGTTTTTCATTATTCTTTTCCGCTGCGCGTTTTTCCGAATTACGAAGCATTGTATTTATTTTCCGCTGCGCGTTTCCCCGAAATACGAAGAATCGTATTTATTTTCCGCTGCGCGTTTCTCGAATTACGAAACCTCGTATTTCTTTTCCACTGCGCGTTTACCGCATTACGAAGTACTGTAGATATATATACGAAAACCGTGTCATTCATTATATGCCATGTATTCAAGTAAACTATATAATTTATAAAATCCACAACGGTGCTGGAGTATATTTATTCCCTAGTGCGGGGAGACTGACCCGAGGTTCAATTTCAGCGGCTCCTCCGGGAGTGAGCGCTACATAATTTTAAATTTTTTTTTAAAGACTCTTTATTCTTTTCATTTTAAGCAAAAAAATGTTCTTTTTTTATTGTTTAGAACACCTTTTCATATTTTTTTTTAAATGGCTTTTTTATTCTGTAACAGAAATATTTATAATTTTTTTAAAGGGCCCTTTTTATTATCTAGATACATTTTAATAGGTTTATTGGTTTAAACACCTATTAGTAGAATAGAAGACTTTTTTGCAGTTTGGTGGAAATCGTTGATGCCAATTTGGTGGTTATCGGTGCACTTCGTGTTTTTTTTGACTGCGACTCCATTTTTGGCAAAACACTGTGACCAATCGCTAAGTAGTTAATTCACCTTATTTTCAGAGGAGTGATTTCACCAAAATGCATCAAATTGGACACAATTTGGGTGCTTTGTGAATAGACCCTTTAATGTAGAGCAGTGATTGCCATGAGGCAGCTCCGCAGCCATTATTGTTCTATCACGGTGTTTATAAACAACGCATCTAATAAAGTCCATTAGATTTGGAAAATATATTAAATAAAACAACGAGTTTATTTCAAAAAACTTTTGTTATTATTTATATATAGAACATGAAGTCACAGATCTGTGTTCGTTTAGTGGTGATATTCGTGACCAAGAGCATCGACCACAACAGCGAAGAACTTCTCAAAGGCAGCCTGAATGGGAGGAGTGAAAGAAGAGCCCAGTTTGGTAGCCAGGACGATCACGAACACCTCGGCGAAACGCTGCGAAAAGAGAAAATAAAATTCCATTAGTATTTCTATTTATTGGAAATTAAATTCTTCTGAAATAATAATTGACAGCAGGAAGTGACATAATGACTCGTGCCCGTGGAGGAACGCTGAACTTTTCATAATGAGCCAAGTAGAGTTTATTAAATAGCCTCTATAAGGAGGAATAAAGATATAAATGACAAGGCACCCTTTGTTGCATCACACTTAAATGATCCTCAGTAATAGCACTGACTTGAGCTTTTACAACAGGGGTGCTTAACCTTGGCTTTTCAGATGTTTTGGAACTACATTTCACACAAGACTCTGTTGGTGTAATGAGTGGCTGAGTTTCATTGAAGATGGAGTTCTGAAATGTGTGGAGGCCAAGGCTGAACAACCGTGGTTTACCCATGGAAATATGAAGCATGGCTGTAGTCTGAATTGGTAGAGCAGGTGTTTGCAACATGTAGCCCCAACTGGTCTAGAGCTGCAGAGTCTATAGGGGATGCTCTCTGAATAGCCCCGAAATGTTACCGTACGCCGACTTTCAGTGTCCAGTTACATTTCGGCAACATTTTGGACCTCTCTGAATAACCCTCTATGTTTTTAGACTCTAGGAAACCATGGAAGATGATTAACCAGCATCTCGTGTTTGTGCTATCAGTTATCCTCTGTTTAGAGCATGGTTGACAGACCCCCATTTTTTTGCTGGATATAAATGGTTTGCAGGTATTAAAAGATCGTTCCTCACTATTAATATTCGTATGTTTTAGGAGTAACATCGTTTAATTTATCACGGTGGGTCCTTTGGGATACCCACCATGATGAACGTATTGATTTCACTCCTGCTATGTTTGAATGTTAGACATGGCTGTAGATGTCATTTAGCAAAGCCCAAATGTAAGAAGCATTTATATACTGTATGTCTCTCATAACATCCTTAGCTCTTGTGATATATTCAGGATATTTAAATCGAGTGGTAGAAATAAACTCACTCATTAAAGAGCCTTAGTAAAGCCGGCTTGTTTAATTTATATTGGGTTCATGAACCTCACCACCTCCAGGCCTTCACTTCCAACAGGATTAGGCTGGGTCCGTCCAAACTGCAAACCTGGCTCCTTCTCTCCTAAAAGGATCCCAGCACCTTGTTATCAGAATGAACATGTTCATTCTGATAACAAGGTGCTGGGATCCTTCTAGGAGAGAAGGTGCCAGGTTTGGACAGACCCTACTTAATCCTGTTGGAAGTGAAGGCCTGGAGGTGGTGAGGTTCATCAACCCAATATCTGATTGCATTCACAGCCCAGAGCCGACTTTACTAAGGCTCTTTAATGAGTGAGTTTATTTCTACCACTTGATTTAAATATCCCGAAAGACAGTACATACTGCACAATGTATGTTTCATATTGTCTTTTTTAGGATATTTTGAGGACTGAAGAATCTCCCATTATAAGTGCGAGACTATTTCTTGATTTCCTATTGACATTGTGTATCGTGTGGGTATAGATACACCAGTACCTTGCAGCTGTCTATTTTTTTTGTATCACAGTGCCGATTGTACACCTTCTACTGTATTTTTTCTTGCGATATATTAATAAATAATAACAAATGTTCAGAAATTCAATATATTTCTATGCACGGAACCCAATAAACCTTGACTCTGTGCATGACATTTATGGTTCGTGTATATGGAAATCTCAATGTATCCTTCTTGGTAAGATACTTTATAAATAGAGAACGAACCAAAAAGCATTTATTTAACACTAGCTGACCATGCTGCTGACAATGCTCCAGAAAAATAAATAATTCTAACAGTAATAGTAGAAAATCAATACATACCCTGAAGTTCTCTGGATCCACGTGCAGTTTGTTGGCGTGGGTGTCACTCAGGTCATGGAGAGTGGCCTTGATGCTATCCAAGTTGTGGGCTGCGTGGTGGAGAGCCCCCAAGACCTTCTTGCCGTGAGCCTGTACTTTGGAGTTTCCAGCAATTGCAACTTCATTGGACAGGCTTCCGAAAGAGCTGAAATACCTCTGGGTCCAGGGGTAGACGAAAAGCAGCCTGGTGAGTGGAGAAAAACATACACGATTTTAGACAATTTGATTTGAAAAAAAAGCCTCAAAAACAATCTTCAATATTTCCAAAATTGATCATTGGACATAAGTCTACACAGTAAACCATAAATGGTCTTGAAAAAGATCTGAAAGGTCTACAATAAATGCCATAAACCGGTGAAACGATAGCTCGACGGTGGAGATTTCCCATCACATATTAAAGATGGTCACTGTAAAAGGTTTAAGTCATAAATACACATAGAAAAATATATAATCCCACCAGAAATAATGAATAGCATGTATCATTATCTTCAATAACGCACTACAGCAGGGATTTCAAGCTCTGGTCCCTCCAGATGTTTCAGAGCTACACCTCCCATGATTCTCTGGCCAATTATTGCATTCAAAGAATTCTGGGAATTGTAGGGAATAATCATCTGGGGGGGGCAGAGTGTGACATGCCTGCTCTACAATTTATTTTAAAACATGATCATTGAGTGTATTTACGATATACATCCCTCTACTGGGGGACATGTCTCCTAAACATGATAAAAGCATGAAGCACAAGAAGTGCCATGTTATGTAACAATATCCTCATTCGATTATTAAACCAACACCTGGATTGATATTTCATTATAGACATAAACCTATATCTTCTGGTCAAGACAAATGAGGGGGCTTTCACTAAGCACCGGTCTTGCAAACTGTTCCTCATCCTTACCTTCCCAGGGCCTCACCCCCATCATGTTCCAAATCGACTTTCTCAGCTATGGCAGAAATGGCGGCCCTCTCTTCCTCTTTCCAGTGAACCATGGTGACGGTTAAAGGATTGGGTAACACAGGCTTGAGGTAAGAGAAGTAAAGACCTGTAAAACAAGTGTTTCTCCCTTGGAATTTATTCCAAAACTAACCACGGCACGTCTGGCTGGAGCTTCTTTGTCATCCCTTTTTATGTCCACTTCACACTTACTCTTAATGATAAGAACAAAAAAAGATAATACTGACCAAGCTATTTTCCGTCCCTTCATTTCAAATTTCATTAAAGGTTAAACTGGCTGTTGTTACAAATTGAATAGTCACCATGCCCAAATCTGTTGGGCTCTCGTTTTTCAACTTGATTTCAAGACAACAATATTCCACCCATGATCAGGGTTTTTCTGTTGAAAAGGCTTTCATTTGTTAGTTCACTCCCATGGAGTTGTAGTACAGGCTGAGCATCCCTTATCCAGAATTATCGGGAATCCTAGCATTATGCCGTTTGGATTTTTCGGCATTTCAGAGTCTGGGACAATATGATGTTTTAGCAGAAGGAAATTGCTTCAGGACAGCCACAATCCCCTTCCTACTGCGGCCACCTTTCCTCAAAGCAGAGTATTCCCTACTAGATCATACTCCAAACACCCTTATGCTTGTTCAGGGTCCCTAAAAAGACCCTTGATACAGGAATCCCCCAAAGAGGAAATACAGACAAGCTTCCAGTACAGGTTAGGCATTAAAGGAAAGCAGTCTCTCCTTGTTTGGTCTCCACAGTAGTGGGACTCAGAAGACCCCTTGCATCCTTCGGCCTCCTTACAGTGGGACCTTCAGAGTAGAGTCAGCGCTTCATACAAGAATCCACAAAGAGGTATGCATGCAGGCTTCCAGTGCTGGTTAGGCATTAAAGGAAAGCAGTCTCTCCTTGTGTGGTCTCCAAAGTAGTGGGACTCAGTGGACCCTTTGCATAATTCAGTCTCCTTGTTGTGGGACCATTAAAGTCGGCATGCTGATTATCTTCAAAAGCCAAGAAATATTTAAAATTAATATATATATATACATACAGGGTGTCCATAAAGTCTCTTTACAATTTCAAATTTATTACAAAGGCAAATGAAGAGACAGATAAGTGAAAATTATTACAAAATGAGACGTATATATTTAAGGGTTTTTGCCTCATTTAATACACCTCTATATAGGCACCATTAGTTGCACGAAGCACATCAAGACGGTACTCGATTTCTTGCCATGTTTGCTGTAGCATACCCTCATCAATGGTGGCAATGGCATCAGTGATCCTCTGGGATGTGTAAGTGTCCTCTGCAGCTATAAACTCTTTTATGTGGGATTTCACTGTCGTCGAACAGGCATCGTACATGCACACAGTTTGCCAAAATTCGGCAAACTGTCTGCTCTCCGAATAGCTGAATGGTCCTGAAATGTCACTATACGCTGAATTTCAGCGTCCGGTTACATTTCGGCGACATTTTGGACCTCTCTGAATAACTCCTAAAGTTGCCGGTCATAGAAGCAGTTGCCAGAGCTCAGTGTGACCGTTGAAATTTGAACAGGGATGTCAGAGGTCCGATCCTCTCAATGAAAGTCTACGGGGAAATTCGGAAGCCTCCTACAGAATATCTGTAAGTCGGACCACTTTGAAAAGATACAGCATGTGGAGTCAGAACATGCTGAGGGTCCATGACAAAAGCTGATGGTCGTAGCTCAAAAGCTATAGGAAGAGTCGCACAGCAAAATTTGGGTCTCAGAAGAATAGTAAGAAACTTGGATAACAGATAACAGAATGTTTGGCTTTTAAAGCAACATAATAACTTATGATCATTTGGGATAAGATGTGGAACACGTAGTCACCATCTCCCTGCCTCGTCTCACGTAGGCACAGAATTGTTGTTCTGTTATCACATAAGACACCATGTAGTTTGCTCAGATGATAGTTAGTTACCCATACTGTGTATATGAGCAGTTATCTGGCATTTGCTGCTATTATAACACATGAATATATATTTATTCTATTAATGCAATATTTTAGATATTGTGTTCCTTTTCCAAATTAATTCTTCTTGGAAATGCATGTCTTATTTTCTAAGTAATCAGGTTTGCATTGAAGTCACTGAAAATGTATTCACTGGTCATTTGTGCTCAAACTAATGAGTTTCTATGTGGAGTAATGCACAGCAAACACATCATGTAACATAGAATAAGAAAATCCAAACTATCAAAAGTGTTCTGGGTATCATGGTCCTCTATTCCTCCTATGTTTACTGCTACATATAAATATATATCTATATATATAAAATGGTTTGTGTCCGGAGCCGTCTGACGCAATGCGCATGCATAACGGAAACAAACTGCCGGCTTTGTGCCCGCCTCTCCAACGGCTCGACATTGGATCGACATCGCCATCGCACAAAGCACCTCTCCCTTGGCCATCACCCCTGCCCTGAGTCACCCCCAGACCTTCCTCCCTGGCGCTTGCTGCAGGGGAGGCTCAGAGTGCCGCCTGTGGTGCCAGGAGAGGCTGGGGAGCCGGAACAGGCGTGGTGCTGCATTCAAGCCTGAGAACTGGGGACATGTGAGCATGGCGCTGGAACAAGGTAAAGTATTAACGTCCCTCCAAATGGGCACCCCACCAGCACCACCACCTTGAGCCTGCTCCCGTGAGCTTACAATCCAAGAGGGGCCTGTTCCCGTGAGTATACAATCCAAGAGGGGTCTGTTCCCGTGAGCTTACAATCCAAGAGGGTCCTCTTCCCGTGAATTTACAATATAAGAGGGGAAAGGTGAGCCTGCTCCCGTGAGCTTACACTCTAAGAGGGGAAAGAGGGGCCTCTTCCCTTGAGCTTACAATCTAAGGCTGGGGTCAGACGAACGCAATGCGTTTAGCCGCACGTTAGTACGTCCGTGGTAGCAACAAATAACGTCCAACGAAGGCCCACACACGAAGTACGGCCACACGGAAGTGCGGTTGCACAACGCAAGCGGCAAAAGGACGCAGGTTAGCAAGAACGTCGAACCGCTAGTACTGACGTATAGAGTGCGCTGCGTCGGCATAGCGGCGTGTGTACGTGATTAGGAGACGTCAGACGCGCACATGTCCGGCCAACATCATGTCCATTTTTTTATAGCTCCGTCAAAAATCACGGCCGTTATTGCGCACCGTGTGACCGCAACTGCGTCTTCCGTCAAAAAGTGCGTCTGGACACACGGACGCACAGTCCGTGAAAAATGCATTCGTCTGACCCTAGCCTTAAAGGGAAAAGAGGAGCCTGCTCCCTTGAGCTTACAATCTAAAAGGGAAAAGAGGAGCCACTCTGAAGGAAATACAGCTAAATTTAATTCACATGGGTAATGCACATGAAATGCAAATGTAAGGTACTCGAAGTCATCATTGGATACAGGATTACTCGCACACATTGACTTCTCATTCTTTTTCTTTCTAAAATGGCAATTCTTTTTTTTTTTAAAGAAAAATCAACATACAATCGGCCTGAGAGACCAATTTGGCATTTAAATAAAGTATAGTAGTTAGCAGGGTCGGATTGGCAACTCAGGAGCCTGTAGACACAGAAATGTGGGGCACCCCCCAAAACAAAAAAACATATGCTAAAATTACTTTTTAACCCCTTCACTGCGAATGACATGTGGGAAACGTCCTCATAGACTCCTGCTGAATGCAGAGGACGTTCCCCACACGTCATCCGCTCGGCGGGAGTCTCTGGCGATACTCACCTCTCTCCTCCAGGGTCCCGCGGCATTCTGACTTCCTAGAAGTCAGATGCTGCTTTAATGGACCCTCCCGTCGGACGCGATGACATCATTTTCAGGTGACCACCCAGCAAAGCCGGGAGATCGCTGAGGGGGGGTCCTTTTGGATCCCTCTCCCTCCCGATCAGAAGGAGTTAGTTCAAGACAGGCATCGCTTCAAAGGGCAGTATCTGCCCTTTGAAGCGATGCCTGTCTTTAACCCCTGAGGTGCTGGACTGCGATCTGGTGCCATTCGGCGCCGGATCGCGGCCTAGTTCCGGTGGGGGCCGCCTTCTTAGATGGCAGCTCCACCTCCGGGTCCCCCCTCATCATCTGACGTCATTGCGCATGGCGCTATGATGTCAGTTAGCCAGGGAATCGAAGGAAATCCCATGGTGGAGATAGGGGGTTCTTTGAATTCCCTTATCTCTCGAATGGTGGTAGCTAGCGGGTCATGTTTGCTGTCATTAGAAAGGCCAGAGCATGGCCTTTCCAATGATACTAAACATGACCCTGTTGAAATTAAGACAAAAATAAAAGAAAATAAAAGCATGGGTTTTTTTGTGTGTTATTTTTATTAATGCAGCAATATTGTTCCCATTTCAATTATAATGTGAACAATCATGCTGCACCAACGATTTTTTTCTATGGGTGTTTTGCTAAAAATCACGTAATTTCCCCCCCCCAAAATGTAGCGAGTCCCCATTTCTAATTTAACAAGCGCACCCCATAGAAAATATAACCGCAAAGGCTCGGATGATAAAATGTGAAAAAAAAAACACTTTACACGCTGTAGATGATCGAAAATTTGAATTTTATTGCATTTTTTGTTACAATATTCAAGCAGGGCATGACCTATACATATAATAATGATATATTATGAATCTGTCGTGTCTGCCGAAAAAAATATATATAATTTGTCTGGGTCATATAATAAAACGTGGCTTCAAATCGCATTTAAACATGATGAGCAAAAGTGGTAACAATGAGCTCAGCACACAGGGGTGTAATGGCTCAGCAGTGAAAGGGTTAAATTTTCGTTTTGTGGCATACTAATTTAAAAAAAAAAAAAATTAAGAACCGAAAATAAATTTCTCTCTGCGTTCAGATCTAAAGAAGAGACAGCATCTTTTGTCTTAGTTGAATTAGTGCAGTGACATTGTTTTTTTGTATATATGTAAAAGCATATATTGAGTCTGCCGTAAAACAAAAAAATACATTTTGCATTTCCTCTTTAATTTTTTTTATTTGTACATATTACATGATCATGTTTGGTATCATTATAAAAACCAGACTCTGACCTTTCCAATGACAGCTCACTTAACCTTGTGCGCTGTACAATTCAGAGATGCAGGTTCCAAAGTCCCGTTTCTCCTCACTGCAGCGTCATGGTCTAGGTGGTCGATGAAACAAATGCATCGCATTATCAACACTTGCTGGCAGTGTAGGAAATGAGAAGGTGAGTTAGCGCTCCATCACTGTTCACTTTATAATTGTAAACCGAATAAGTGCTGCGTTAGAAAAAAAATGCAAAAAATAAAATTGTTAGATTTATGTAAAAATAAAATATCAATCTGTCCTTTCCAGTGATACCTCATATGTCCCTCTAGCCCTTAGGGCTCCAGAGATACAATTTGCACTTGTTTAGACCACTGTAAAACATTTTCATTTTTACACACACAGCAAGTCACCCCCTTGTGGCAAGCTTCTGTAGGTACATGCTTACTCTGCCTGTAGGTACATGCTTAATCTGGCCCTGGTAGTAAGGACTAGGGATGAGCTGTTCGGTTCGATCAGTTCGGAGTTCGACTCGAACATTGGCAGTTCAAAGTTCATGAACTTCGAACTTTTTGGCGTGAACGGTTCGAGTTCGAAAAATTTTTTTTTTAGAAAAAGTATAGAAAATGATTAAAAAATACAAAAAATCTAGAAATAAAGAGACTCTTTACTGCAGTATATTATAAGCAACGGTTTATTACATATTGAATTAAAAAACTACCCAGGGCAAGAAGGCATGCATGTGGGCGATGATTAGCAATGGACTGACTGTGTACGTCGTCAAGAAGCGGTATGTATAATATCATAAACATGTTACATACACATAACACACATTACATACATCTACCAACATATGTCAACACATGCTGCAGCGTAATGTATTATCTGTTTGTCAGACAAATGTGACTGTCATAAAATTATTCTGGCTTTAATTTAAAATATTTGCACACGTGTACATTTTTCGGAAACTTTCACACCTCAAAATGGCGATATTTCTATACATCCTACAAATCCGCCACTTCACGGGCAGGTTATGGAGACTTCCTAGGCACGATATTTGAAGGAATTTTTCGTTTTTATTTTTAACCCTTATTTCATGGAAAACTCACTGTTCCTTTAAAAACGTCTGTTTTAAAACTTTTTGTCCTTGTTTCCTGTCCCCCAGGGTACTACCCGGACCCCCATACACCTTTTATGGCAAATATCTTGCATATATGCCCTCTTGGAGGGCACTCTAAAAATCAAACTTTTGAGTCCCATTAACTTGCATTGAGTTCGGTTCGTGTTTGAACATTTTTTTTTGGGGAAAATGTCGCTATTTTTAACAAACGCACCGCATACAAAAATCGTTAGTGCAGCATTATTGTTCACATTATAATTGAAATGGGAACAATATTGCTGCATTAACAAAACAAAAACAACAAAAAAAAAATGTTTATTTTTTTTTTAGAATTTTTTTAAATATATATATATATATATATATTTTTTTTTTAAACTTTTTCATTATCATGTTTGATATCATTGGAAAGGCCATGCTCTGGCCGATCCAACGATATCAAATATTAACCCCTAGCTGCCACGGATTGGGAGATAGGGGGTTCATTGAACCCCTATCTCCACCATTGGTGGCAGCTAGGGGTTAACTCCAGGACTGGCGTCATCGTGCTATGCACGATGATGCCAGTCTTCAGGGGGAGTTCCCGGAGGCATGGCCAACATCCACGATGTCGGCCAGCTCCGGGAAAGGATCACGAACCGTCGCTTTTCAGCGCCGATTCGTGATCCGGCTCCCCAGGGGTTAATCACAGCCACCGTTTGGAAGGGCAGGCTGTGCCCTTCCAAACGGTGCCTGGATTAACCCCCGCGATCGGGAGGGAGAGAGGTCCGAAGGACCTCCGCCCCTCCCTTTCAGGCGCCTCCTCCGCACATGCTCGAGGGGCGCCTGAATTAGATGTCATCGCGGTGGCGCGATGACATCTAATTGCTCCGCCGGGGTCCCGAGTGCTGGGCTAACATCCAAGATGTCAGCCTGCACCGGGGGGGGGGGGGGCGCAGCAATCCACCGGAATCCGACGGATTGCTGCCTCCTGTGCATGGACGCGCTCAGCGTGTCCATAGCACAGGAGAACCACTTGGTTGGACGCGCTGAGCACGTCCATAGCAGCCAAGTGGTTAAATAAAAAAATAAAAACAAGGTTTTTTTGCACTGGAACGCTTTTTATTTTTTAACCATACAATGCATTAGCGCTGGTTCTCAACCCAGGTCTTAGCGTTTCCCTAGCGCGCGCTAATGAATCTTGTACACGAACTACCGCGGACAAGGTGATCTGTTGGGGGGTGGTCAGGCTCTACCTTTTAGCGACTGGCGCTAGAGTTTTCATGTAGCATTGGCGTTTTAGCTCACACCAGCTGAAATAGGAGTTACTAGCAAAATAAGCAAACCGCACCACACCAACAAATGATTTGGCTCATTGATACGCTATAGAATGTGAGCTCCTTCTATTCCAAAAGGATCTTTCTCCATATAACTCCTGTGTTTTTTTTTGTTTTTTTTTAAACAAAAGTAAAAAAAACCATGAGGGTTAATTACACCTGCTGTCCCACACCCCAATTATCTGTTCCTTCTCTGCTTCTTTTTTCATATTCAAAGTTGTATTTCTTTCAGAGTGGGAAAGAAAACACTAGAGACGAATAAGAATAATAAAATCAATGTTTGACAAGGTGGCGAGGTTAAGCAAAGTTTTTCAAATGATCAGACAGTATGATTGTATATACCATAATGAACAAGTTAGTCAATAAGCATAAAAACCACAATAATGATGATTGGCTTAGGTTCACCATACTGGAGGTGGGGGGGGGGGTAGTGAATAGTAAGGAAAAATGGGAGGGGGATTAGAACTAAAAGGGGGTGGAGGTGGTTTTGAGGAGATCTCCAGTCAAGAAATAACCTTCATTCCATAGCCACACAGTCTTCCCCATGGAGATTCCTTTAGTTCCTCCCCAGCCATCGCCCATTGAAGTCGACAAAAGGGAACTCTCTATTTTTTGTATGGCGTGTGAGAACCCCCCTTTCTTCCTGCCCCCCTGCCTCTCACGGTACTCATTCCGTGGCTAGTATCACTGAATTGAATGGTTTAATCACACACACAATCTGTAAATAATGTCAACAACATGTCAATTTAGTTTTGGTTCTAGAGACCAACCTCAGTAAGGCTGTGACAGCATTCGGGGTGCGAGGCAGACCTCCACTTTGAAGATCTTTCATAGAGAGGCCAAGCGAGGCATACTCTAACCACCATTGAAATAAACGTACATAGACAAAGTGGCTAGAGTTTCCCAAATTTATGAAGAATCCATCACCCACCAACTACCAACTACTGGAGATGTCAACCAATTCCCAACAAATATACTTACAGTGCCAGTCTAAAAATGCTATAAAACCAGAGATCAGGAACACTGCACTAGAATGTGATATCTCTGGTAATTATTTTGAAAAACATCTTCAGCATACTGAGCAGTTGTGTAGCGCAAAGTCCTTGGAGGAGTTTCTCAACACTGGGTTGGACTTGTCACCCATGGTTTAGTACATTGAAGGAAATTAGAATAGTGTTCCTAGAAGAAAAGACGTAGAAAACCCATGGATTTATTTCAAAGCACATATTATTGGAAATATTTCATTCTGGACATGCAGATGTTGAGGTGCTGGAACCAGGAATTTAGTAGCAGCCGTGGCTGGGAACATCGACCGGAACTGCGAAGAACTACTCGATGGTACCTTGCATGGAAGGAGTGAAAGCAGAGCCAGGTTTAATACCCAAGACAATCTCAAACAACTCAGCAAAACGCTGCAAGAGAAGTAGACGGTTCATTAATATCATTGTAACTTGGACGCCGAATGCTTCAGATTTAAAATATTACATTGACTTCATGTGAAGTTTTAGACAAAGAGGGAGAAGGGAAGATGGAGGAACCATGACATCAATATTTCATATTATCGCCAGAATTTGCCACCTAAATTCACCATGACAGTATGGAATGCTGATATCCAGTTTAGCAAGATTATATGGTTTCTTAATAGATAAGATAAAAAAGGCGGACGTTGGTCAATTCCAAAAATATGCTTTCAGTATAGCAGTTATGGAATAACCTCCCAGACACCATCAAATCTTCCCCCAGTCTAAAGTCACTCAAGAGCTCCTTATTAACATACCTCAATACAGAATGCACCTGTAAACATGTAACACAGTGACTATATACAGAATGCACCTGTAAACATGTAACACAGTGACTATATACAGAATGCACCTGTAAACATGTAACATAGTGACTATATTTCCTACATATTTATTTTCTGTATTAATCTGTATATTTGTGTTTTTTAATATCTTGCATTTTATTACTTTGTATTTCTGTAACGACTGTAACAATTCAATGTTCTTGAACCCAGGACATACTTGAAAATGAGAGAAATCTCAAGGTATCCTTCCTGGTAAAATACTTTATAAATAAATAAGACATTGTTTTATATGAAAAGATGAAGGAATATTATTATTTTTTTTTATTTACTCAATTCTCACGTCTTAGGTCCGTGTCAGACGAGCGCAGTGATCGCATCTGTGTTGCCGCACATTTTTACGTCCGTCGTACCATAAAATTATGATCAATAGAGACCCACACACGAAGTACGTGCGCACAGAAGTGCAGACGCACATTGCACGTGGCAAAGGACGCAATTTAGGCAAGAACGTCAAACCGCTAGGACGGACACACAGAGTGCGCCACGTCCGCGTAGCTTTGTGTGAGAGTGGTGGAACGTAGGGAGACGGACTGCATTTTTGACGTCCAGCATTTTTGACAGACAAAATGGTTTTTCATATTAATTTTATTTCCCATCTACATCAGTCAAAAAAGTCAGTCAAAAAAATGGACTGTGCGGTGTCTACAGTATCATCAGTCAGAAAGTATGTCAGTTGTGCATGGACACAGTGTGCTCAGAATGCGCTCGTCTGACATTAGCCTTAGCTGTTCTTCACCTATGCGTTTGAGATATTAGGATGGGCTTGTCAGGAAGGCTTAAAATTACAAGAACAGTGGTGTCAACTGTTGGCGTATCCGTTAGACCAGTGTTTCCCAAACCTGTCCTCAGGACCCACTAACAGGCCAGATTTTGCAGATCACCTTGAGGAACAACAGACTGAATCCTGCAATCACTGAGCAGCAAATCATATCACCTGTGCCGTGCTTCAGCTATCTGGACAATCTGGCCTGTCAGCGGGTCCTGAGGACAGGTTTGGCAAACACTGCATTAGACCAGTCAACCGACATGAAGAACATTAGTAAAAAAGGTGAAGCAGACCAAGTCCTTACAGTCAGGTGTGACGAAACGGCCACCCCAAAGTTTACACAATCGTGTCTCTCTGTATCGGGCAGAGTGGTTGTGTTCTGTGTGCCCTATTACCTGATGTCTGTGTTATATTAATATTCCCTTATGTGTTTATTATAGAATATTGTTTATGTGTACTTTCTCTCTGTATTAGCTGTCTCTGCATATTGTAGACTTACTGTTGTGAAAAGACTCCTTTGTTCCCTCTGGTTTTAGCAGACTGTTTAGATAAACATGCATGTGTAAACACTCCATTGTGTTGAATGTCCTTTTTGTTGTCCAGTGGCTGGAGTCTGTTATCTGTAATGTGTTCTGGAAGGGAGGGGGAAGAAGGGAGTCTCAACTGTGTTTTACCTTTGCGTGTCTAAAGTGAAAATAAAGCATTCTCCATTTGGATTTTGAATGAGAAACAACTCCACAGTACGTGTCGTCTACTGTGTGTGGAAATATCTCCTGTGTTTCAGCGGAAAGGGGCACCTGGGATACCAGGATCCTTAACATCAGGATTATTCAGAAAGAGGTGAAAACCTTGAGAATGACTGGAGAATTGAAAATTATAGGTCAAAATAGTCAAACCAGAAAAATTCTCCAATTTATCTTAACTTCCAAATTGGCTATTTGGTCTAGATTATTCATTCTCCTGGCAATTCTCAAGGTTTTCACCTCTCTCTAAATAGCCCTGTATGTTATTCAATAATGAAATATTTAAAAGAAATACTAATATTGATAAACATAAAATGATGAGCCCATCATGATAACACAAGTACATTTTGAGACTCAACATATGGTAGGAAAGTGTATGTAACACGAAAAATAATGAGAATACATACTCTGAAGTTCTCTGGGTCAATGTGCAGCTTGTTGGCATGGGAGTCACTGAGGTCATGGAGTGGCCTTGATCATGCTATCCAAGTGGTGGACTGCATTGTTAATAGCCCCCAGAACCTTCTTGCCATGGGCTTGTACTTTGGCGTTTCCGGGTGGTTTGAAATGCCTCTGGGTCCAGGGGAAGACAACAAGAAGCCTGTTGAAAGAGAAGAACATGTTTGACAAATACAACAAACGTATCTGACCAAGGAATGGGCTTATAATTAAATAAAGTATGATACTAATAATAAATGTGTTTCTGTATCTATATTTTGTTGTAGAGAGGTTGGGGGACAACTTTTATGGATATAATACCCATTTGTATTTTGTATTATGTACTTGTACCATTTCAGCATTAGTTTGCACCAATAGACTGTTTTTAATGAATAAACTTGAATCACATGGCTAACGGCTTTAGAAATGTAACATGTGACTCAACAAAACAGCATATGCATACATTAAGGCTAGGGTCAGACGAACGCACGTGCAGCCGCACTTTATCACGGCCGTAGTAGCAGCAAATGACTTCCAATGCTGGGCAATATACGAAGTACGGCTGCACGAAAGTGCGGCCACGCAACGCAAGCGGCAAACAAATGTATTTTTTCGAAAACGTGATACCGCTAGTACTGACGTACAGAGTGCGCTGCGTCCGCTAGCGGCGTGTGTGCGTGATTAGGAGGTGTCAGACGCTGCTAATGTCCGGCTAACATAATGTCCAGATGCAAAAAGTATTTTATTGATGATCCGTACAAAATCACAGACGAAAATGGACATCGTCTGACCGCTATCGCATATTCCGTGAAAAAATACGTCCATTCGTTCGAACGCACTTTTTCACGGACGACACGAAAAATGCGTTCGTTGGACCCTAGCCTAAATGCTATTATTCACTTTTCTTTCTAACTATATTAGCCCCCAAAAACATTTGTTTTTATGTTGATGCTAAATGCTAATTATGTAAAAGAAAACCTCTGTAGTTTTAAAAAGCTGTCATAAAAAGGTGACGTTGATCACCCCAAATTACATCTGAATTATATGGATCTCATATAAAGTTCATGAATCGTAGGCACCATTCCCTTCTTATAACCTAATGAGCTTTCCTCAAAACATTAACTAGTATACATTGTATTGTCAATTATTTTACTTTTCTAGAGCATGGTGATGACCAATATCGATCTTCTGAAATACTTCGCCAATGGTGGTTTTCTCTTCAGCTGTCCAGTGATCCATGGGGGCTGCTAGAGGGAGAAGGACAGACTTCAATTACACGAACTATAAAGCTGTGGAATATGAATGTTTCTCCCCTGGATTTTAAAGAAAGCAAGAATGCACCATCAGCTGCTTCGCCACCCCTTCTTTTGTCCACTGTACTATTTGTTATCAAGAAGAAGAAGACTGAACATGAAAATGACATTAAGTGTGTAATTAAAAGACACAAAAATATTACTTTCCCGTCATTGCAGAATACATAGAGCTGCCCTTACGCTATCTAATTGGACCTATGTGAACTCTGGATTTTAGCAAAGGCAGAAGATGGCAGAACATCATTACCATGTAACAAAATCTGGTGTATTGTCAGATTCATTACGCATCTCGGATACTTTGATCTGGACAGGACCATAAAGGTAGACCCCAGAGGTCATATTAAAGACGAACTGTTAATGTTAATGAGTGAGCTGTTACGTACTGTATAACAACCCCATTCATTAACTAGTGGCAAAGGGTTAGATTTATGGTTACGGTTGGGCTTTTAGTGCAAAACCAACACTGGTATTGAAATTGAGGATTTACATGTGATTTTCTCCATTTCCCTTCCCAAAGTGTCATATACCTTTCAGCTCTTGATAATTTTCCGAATTCCACTTATTGATAAATTGAATTGAATCGCTAGAGCTGAAATCTCCATTAAAGAGTCTAGGCGCTAGTGCCAATAATACATTGATAAACACATAAACAATCCCTAATTAACACTCTGACGCACACATAATCACACATAATAACATCATGCTAACAGGGCTGTACTGGGACAAAAAAAAAAAAATCAGCCCTGGACTTCATCCAGACCGGCCCACTTTAATTATAGAGACGTGCAGGGGCAGAGTAAGATCTCTATGGGGCTGGAGCTACAAGATTTTGTGTTTCGTGAATATCCCCCTATTTTGTTACTTTCACAATATTATTATGATCATTTATATAGCGCCAACAGTTTCCGCAGTGCTTTACAATAACCAAAGGGAACAAGATCCAGATAAACGGACATGGGATGGAAATAAGAGGCGTAGAGGGCCCTGCTCATAGGAGCTTACAGTCTAGAGGGATTGGGGTTGAGAAAGACTAGGGTAGTTTTACTAGATGGCAGGATCATTAGTGCAGTGGTTCAGGAATGGCAGGGCCATAAAAGCAGCTTCAATAACGAGTGAGTAGGGGAGCAGAGGGAGGAGTTGTATTAGTGCCTGAGAGGTGTGAGAGGTGCGGGAGGTGAGGTGGATGAGTCTGGCACAGGTGTGCATTACAAACTGCAGAGGGAGAATCTGGGATCTCTTAAGGCCAGCGAGAAGGAGGTTACAGTAGTCAAGACGGGAGATAATAAGAGCTTGGATGAGCCTTTTAGTAGAGTCCTGATTAAGACAGGGATGGATGCATGCAATGTTTTTTAGGTGGAAGTGACAAGATTTGGTTAGCGACTGAATGTGAAGAGTAAAGGAGAGATCAGAGCCCAAGAGTACCCCTAGGCAACGAGCCTGTGAGCTAGAAGTAATGATGGCACCATTCACCTGAAGGGAAATGGGTGCAGGAATGGAGGTTTTAGAGGGAGGGAAGACAAGAAGTTCAGTTTTAGAGAGGTCAAGCTTTAGGAAACGGAAAGTTGGAGACAGCTGATAGGAGAGAGATCGGGTAAAGAAAGGTAGACTTGGGTGTCGTCAGCAGAGAGGTGATATTGGAGTCTATAGGAAGAGATGAGGTGGCCAAGAGAGGTGGTATAGATCGAGAAGAGTAGGGGACCCAGAACAGAGCCTTGAGGTACCCCAACTGAAAGACGAACTGGTGGTGAAGGGTCACCAGCAAAGGATACTGTAGCAGGCATGGTAGCGACCACCAAGGAGTAGCGAGGTTGAGATCTTTAAGGACTGAAATATCTGCTTGACGTTTACACACTGCTTGGTATACACAGATTTATACACTCGAGTCAGGGAGCATGAGCGAACAACTGAGTTTCTACTAAGCACTAAAGGTTTCAAGACCGATAGACAACTTAGAGCACGTTCAGAAACACAAAGATACGTCAGACAGTAGGTGAATTATACGGACTGCAGGGCAGTCAGGAAATGCGCAGATTTGAAGTTTTCTGATAATCTGGAGCAGGTCAACGGTACCTTATGATATTCAGACGTAATAGATATACAAAGGGATCTATCGCTGGTACAGTATTGAGTATATTTGGCGGTTTGAGCCCACTGAACATAGGCTGAATATAAACAGTATCTTTCGATCACAGTTTTCACATAAGTGTGTGGCAAAGAAACATGAGCCCTGGGTTGGGTATAGTAACCTAATGCGGCCACAGACTATATTTTGACTATATTTTGCATGGAGTGTGTGTGAGAACCCCCTTTATTCCTGCCCCCCTGCCTCTCACGGTACTCATTCCGTGGCTAGTATTGCTGAGTTGAATGGTTTAATCACGCACACACTCCGTAAAAAATGTCAACATGTCAATGTAATTTTGGTTCTAGAGACCAACCTCAGTAAGGCTGTGACAGCATTCGGGGTGCGAGGCAGACCTCCACTTTGAAGATCTTTCATAGAGAGGCCAAGAAAAGTGAGGCATACTCTAACCACCATGACGACCATTGAAATAAACATACATAGACAAAGTAGAGTTTCCCTCTGCACTGGGGTGTGTGAAAAATTCATCCCTTAAACACCAACAACAAAACATGTGACACAACTTAAACTATGGAAAGATACAAGTTTATATAAAATAAATTAATATTTGGCTTTAGACTACACTCTGTATCATTATAAGAGCACTTTTATGTAAAAATCACAAATATTCGAAGAATCCATCACCCACCAACTACCAACTACTGGAGATGTCAACCAATTCCCAACAAATATACTTACAGTGCCAGTCTAAAAATGCTATAAAACCAGAGATCAGGAACACTGCACTAGAATGTGATATCTCTGGTAATTATTTTGAAAAACATCTTCAGCATACTGAGCAGTTGTGTAGCACAAAGTCCTTAGAGGAGTTTCTCAACACTGGGTTGGTTGTCATGCATCGTTTAGTACATTGAAGGAAATTAGAATAGTGTTCCTAGAAGAAAAGACGTAGAAAACCCATGGATTTATTTCAAAGCACATTTTATTGGAAATATTTCATTCTGGACATGCAGATTTTGAGGTGCTGAAACCAGGAATTTAGTAGCAGCCGTGGCTGGGAACATCGACCGGAACTGCGAAGAACTACTCGATGGTACCTTGCATGGAAGGAGTGAAAGCAGAGCCAGGTTTAATACCCAAGACAATCTCAAACAACTCAGCAAAACGCTGCAAGAGAAGTAGACGGTTCATTAATATCATTGTAACTTGGACGCCGAATGCTTCAGATTTAAAATATTACATCGACTTCATGTGAAGTTTTAGACAAAGAGGGAGAAGGAAAGACGGAGGAACCATGACATCATAAACCCCGTGAAAGCAATATTTCATATTGTCATCACAATTTGCCACCTAAATTCTAGGCTTGTGCACCAATTTTTTTTTCGGTTCGATTCGGTTCGATTTGTTCGGATGTTTAAACTTTTCGATTCGGCTCGTTTCGACTCGGTTCAGTTCGGATCGTTTTTCGTGTACATTTTTTTCGGAATATCGACCATTTTTCGTGTTTTCGGGTCACTTTGCTTGTTTTTTGTATCGACTTTTCGGAAATTTCGGAAATTTTGGTTTTTTCGGAACGTCTGTTCTCCTCGTTTCAAAGTGTCTACGATAATTCTGGCGATTCTATCGTGTTTTTTTTTATTAAATAAAGATCCTTTTTTTCTTATGAATAATTGAATATACATTTCACAACTTTATTTAATCATATTAAAATGGTATGAAAGCCAAGGAACAAAAAAAATGAACAAAACGATTTAAAAAACGCTAAACTGACCCGAATGCCACAAGAAACAAGTGATACGCATTTACAAATACAAAATTTACAGAATCAGCGATATAACCGATAATAGTTAAATATACGATTTCCAGAATTACCGAAATGGAACCGAAATCACGAATGGAACCGAAATCATGAATAGAGCAAAAATATATTTCGATTTGACACATTTCAAGTCCATTCGAAAAATCCGAAAATTTTTCGTTTCGGCTCGGAAAACTTTTCGGATCTGTCGGTTTTCGGGTCCGATTCGATTCAGAAATTCGGCCGAATCCGAAGACACGAATCGGGAAATTTCGTGAAAATTCCGAAATTCCGAAATGCACATCCCTACTAAATTCACCATGACAGTATGGAATGCTGATATCCAGTTTAGCAAGATTATATGGTTTCTTAATAGATAATTAATCTATCAGATGTTGGTCAATTCCAAAAATATGCTTTCAGTATAGCAGTTATGGAATAACCTCCCAGACGCCATCAAATCTTCCCCCAGTCTAAAGTCACTCAAGAGCTCCCTATTAACATACCTCAATACAGAATGCACCTGTAAACATGTAACATAGTGACTATATTTCCTACATATTTATTTTCTTTATTAATCTGTATATTTGTGTTTTTTTATATCTTGCATTTTATTACTTTGTATTTCTGTAACGACTGTAACACTTCAATGTTCTTGAACCCAGGACATACTTGAAAATGAGAGAAATCTCAATGTATCCTTCCTGGTAAAATACTTTATAAATAAGTAAATAAGATTTTTTTTATGAAAAGATGAAGGAACATAATTTTTTTTATTTACTCAATTCTCATGTCTTAGCTGTTCTTCACCTATGCTTTTGAGATGTTAGGATGGGCTTGTCAGGAAAGCTTAAAATTACAAGAATAATGGTGTCAACTGTTGGTGTATCCATTAGAGCAGGGTTTCCCAAACCTGTCCTCAGGTCCCACTAACAGGCCAGGTTTTGCAGATCACCTTTGGGAAATGCAGACTGAATCCTGCAATCACTGAGCAGCAAATCATATCACCTGTGCTGTGCTTCACATATCTGGAAAACCTGGCCTGTTAGGGGGACCTGAGGACAGGTTTGGGAAACACTGCTTAGACCAGTCACCACCAGTCAGCCGACACAAAGAACATTAGTAAAATAGGTGAAGCAGACCAAGTCCTTACTATGTTATTCAATAATGAAATATTTAAAAGAAATACTAATATTGATAAACATAAAATGATGAGCCCATCATGATAACACAAGTACATTTTGAGACTCAACATATGGTAGGAAAGTGTATGTAACACGAAAAGTAATGAGAATAAATACATACTCTGAAGTTCTCTGGGTGAACGTGCAGTTTGTTGGCATGGGAGTCACTGAGGTCATGGAGTGGCCTTGATGCTATCCAAGTGGTGGACTGGCGTTTCCGGATGGTTTGGACAGGTTTTCGAATGAGCTGAAATACCTCTGGGTCCAGGGGAAGACGACAAGAAGCCTGTTGAAAGAGAAGAACATGTTTCACAAATGGAATAAACGTATCTGACCAAGGAATGGGCTTATCATATTTAAATAAAGTATGATAATAATAATAAACGTGTATCTGTATCTATATTGGGTTGTAGAGAGGTCGGGGAACTGCTTTTATGGATATTATACCCATCATTTTGTATTATGTGCTTGTACCATTTCTGTGTATTAGTTTGCACCACCAGACTGTTATAAATAAACTTGAATCACATGGCTAACGGCTTTAGAAATGTATCATGCGACTCAACAAAACAGTAGATGCAAACATTAAATGTATCTCTTCTCTGTGTATCCATAAATACAATTTAGCCCCTCCAGAAACATACGTTTTTATGCTGATGCTGAGCATTTAAAGGCAAACTCTGCAGTTGTATTAAGCTGTCATATAAAAAGGCAAAGATCAAAACCCAAAATTCATTAAACATCCCTGAATTACATATGAATTATATGGATTCCATAGAAAGATCATGGATTGTAGGCACTGTATTACATGAGTATTGTACCTTACTATAACTTAACCAACCCTAGGATTTAGAGGGGATAAAAAAAATGATGTGCTTTACCCCATATATAAACTATTATATTTTATTTAACTGGGAAAAAAAGTTGTTATCTGCGCTTGTTTCTATATATTTCCATGTGCAACAGAACACGAGAGGTTTTAGTTTGCTAAAATGGCCATTTTAGCAAACTAAAACCTCTCGTGTTTTTTTGCACATGGAAATATATAGAAACGAGTGCAGATGACACCTTTTTTTCCTGTTATGTTTTATGCATGAACTGGGTTGTTACTCTTGGTTGTTGCAGCCGTTCTGGTGAGTATAGGCGCGACACCATTTTTCTCTGTATGACACACACATAATCCCAAATTAACACACTGGCAGACACACACACATAATGTCAAAGTAACACACTGGCAGACACACACACACACACACACACACACACAATGGCAAAGTAACACACTGGCAGACACACACACATCATGCCAAACAGGGCTGGACTGGGACAAAAAAAAAACAGCCCTGGACTACATTAGTATACACTTCATTAGTATATGACCCAGACATATTATATTTCGTTCTTTCTGGCAGACTTGGCAGATTCATAATATATCATTATTATACAGTCAGGTCCATAAATATTGGGACATTGACACAATTCTAACATCTTTGGCTCTATACACCACCACAATGGAGTTGGAATGAAACAAACACAATATGCTTTAACTGCAGACTGTCAGCTTTAATTTGAGGGTATGTACATCCAACTCAGGTGAACGGTGTAGGACTTACAGCAGTTTGCAGGTGTGCCTCCCACTTGTTAAGGGACCAAAAGTAATGGGACAATTGGCTTCTCAGCTGTTCCATGGCCAGGTGTGTGATATTCCCTCATTACCCAAATTACAATGTGCAGATAAAAGACCCAGAGTTCATTTCAAGTGTGCTATTTGCATTTGGAATCTATTGCTGTCAACTCTCAAGATGAGATCCAAAGAGCTGTCACTATCAGTGAAGCAAGCCATCATTAGGCTGAAGAAACAAAACAAACCCATCAGAGAGATAGCAAGAACATTAGGCGTGACCAAAACAACTGTTTGGAACATTCTCAAAAAGAAGGAACGCAACGGTGAGCTCAGCAACACCAAAAGACCCGGGAGACCACGGAAAACAACTGTGCTGGATGACCGAAGAATTCTTTCCCTGGTGAAGAAAACACCCTACACAAAAGTTGGCCAGATCAAGAACACTCTCCAGGAGGTAGGTGTATGTGTGTTAAAGTTAACAAGAGAAGACTTCACCAGAGTGAATACAGAGGGTTCACCACAAGATGTAAACCATTGGTGAGCCCCAAAAACAGGAAGGCCAGATTAGAGTTTTCCAAACAACACATAACAAAGCCTTCACAGTTCTGGAACAAGATCCTATGGACAGATGAGACCAAGATCAACTGGTACCAGAGTGATGGGAAGAGAAGAGTATGGAGAAGGAAAGGAACTGCTCATGATCCTAAGCATACCACCTCATCAGTGAAGCATGGTGGTGGTAGTGTCATGGCGTGGGCATGTACGGCTGCCAATGGAACTGGTTCTCTTGTATTTATTGATGATGTGACTGCTGACAAAAGCAGCAGGATGAATTCTGAAGTGTTTCGGGCAATATTATCTGCTCACATTCAGCCAAATGCTGCAGAACTCCTTGGACGGCACTTCACAGTGCAGATGGACAATGACCCAAAGCATACTGCAAAAGCAACCAAAGAGTTTTTGAAGGGACAGAAGTGGAATGTTATGCAATGGCCAAGTCAATCACCTGACCTGAATCCCATTGAGCATGCATTTCACTTGCTGAAGACAAAATTGAAGGGAAAATGCCCCAAGAACAAGCAGGAACTGAAGACCGTTGCAGTAGAGGCCTTGCAGAGCATCACCAGGGATGAAACCCAGCGTCTGGTGATGTCTATGCGTTCCAGACTTCAGGCTGTGATTGACTGCAAAGGATTTGTAACCAACTATTAAGAAGGGAAAGTTTGATTTATGATTATTATTCTGTCCCATTACCTTTGGTCCCTTAACAAGTGGGAGGCACATCTGCAAACTGCTGTAAGTCCTACACCGTTCACCTGAGTTGGATGTACATATCCTCAAATTAAAGCTGACAGTCTGCAGTTAAAGCACATTGTGTTTGTTTCATTCCAACTCCATTGTGGTGGTGTATAGAGCCAAATATTTCTGGACCTGACTGTATGTATACGTCATGTCCTGTCTGTATATTATAACAAAAAATGCAATAAAATTTGAATTTTCAATAATTTACATTGTGTAAAGTGTTTTTTTTTCACATTTTAACATGCGAGCAATTGCGGTTATATTTTGTATGGGGCGCGCTTGTTAAAAAAATTAGAAATGGGGTCTCGTTAGATTTTTTTTGGGGGAAAATTACGCGATTTTTAACAAACGCACGTCAAACAAAAATCGTTGGTGCAGCATCATTGTTCACATTATAATTGAAATGGGAACAATATTGCTGCATTAACAAAACAAAAAAGCTTGTTAATTTTTTCTTTTATAATTCTTTTAAAAATTTTTTTATATATATATATATATATATATATAAAAAAAATTTTAAAAGAATTATAAAAGAAAAAATTAACAAGCTTTTTTGTTTTGTTAATGCAGCAATATTGTTCCCATTTCAATTATAATGTGAACAATGATGCTGCACAAACGATTTTTTCTATGGGGGAGGTTGCTAAAAAACAGGTACTTTCCTCCAAAAAAATTTACGAGTCCCCATTTTAATTTTTTTAACAAGCACAACCCATAGAAAAAATAAGCGCAACCGCTCGCATGATTAAAAAAGAGAAAAAAAACACTTTACACATTGTAAATTATTGAAAATTCTAATTTTATTGCATTTTTTGTTATTATATACAGGCAGGACATGACGTTTACATAGAATAATGAGATATTATCAATCTGCCGAGTCTGCCGCAAAGAACGATATATAATATGTCTGAGTCATATAAAAAAACGTGGCTTCAAATCGCGTTTAAACATGATGAGCGAAAGCGGTAAAAATGAGCTCAGCACACAGTCGTGGAATGGCTCAGCAGCGAAAGGGTTAATGGCGTTAACTTTGCACCATAAATTAATTAACCCTAAGGAGTAGCAGCCCCTAAATTAACCCCAAAATCCCCCTGACCTTCAGCACCTTGCATATTAATTTTAAGATTATAATAATAAATAAGGTGCTGGTGTAATTCAGAGTCAGACTGCATATTACTGTCAGTGTTATTGCTGAGCAGTGTGTGGAGCTCTGATAATCTCACACACACTGTACATTACAGTGGGGGTTATTCACAAAGCACAAAAAATTCAGTGCTTTGCAATAAGGTGCGATTTGTTGATTCCATTTCACTGACCCTTCGGTGACCCATACGCAGCACATTACAGTGAGTTTTATTGCTGTGGTGAAGCTCTGTATTACACTCACAAACACTTTCAGGGTTATCCAGAGAAAGGTGAAACTCTGGAGAACATTTGGAGAAGTGAAAATTCTAAGTCAAAATAGCTGTTTTGGAAAGTGAGATAAATGGGAGAATTTTTCTGGTTTGACATACATTGCTATTTTGACATACAGGGTTATTCAGAGAGCGGTGAAAAGCAGGTGAATGGCTGGAGAAGTGAAAATTCGAGGTCAAAATAGCCGAACCAGAAAAATTCTCCCATTTATCTCACTTTCCAAATCGGCTATTTTGACCTAGATTTTTCAGTTCTCTAGTCATTCTCCTGCTTTTCACCTCTTTCTGAATAACCCTGCTAGACTTTTAATTTCTCCTGTCAATTCTCATGAGTTTCACCTTTCTCTGAATAACCCTGTAGATATTACTGTGACTGAGTCTTATTCCTGTGCAGCTCTGTGATACACGTGCAGGGTCAGCAACCTTGGCTCTTCTGATGTTTTGGGCCTACTTTCCCATGAGGCTCAGCCAGTCTAATGAGTAAGCTGAGCATCAAGGGAGATGTAGTTCCAATACATCTGTAGAGCCACGGTTGCTGACCCCTGTAACATTTCAGACTCAGATAGGAGAGTGCTGTGTTTTTTTTCATAATAAACTTATTATGCTTACTAGGATTACTTGTTATCAATTTTCCTGCTTTTTATCATGAATACAATATGAAATGCAGATCTCACACACGCGCAATGCATGTGAAAGAGTATCAGGGTTATTCAAAGAGAATTGTAAAGTCACTGCACGTTCGGTGACTTTTCGTTCTCTTCAATTCGGTGCGATTAGGTGATCTCATTTCGGCGACCCTGTCGTGTATTCAGCAAGCACCACAGGGCAGTCGTAGGGCAGGGAAAAGCCGCCGCAAACCCGACGAACACTCACCACAAAACCCGGCAAACGCACACCGAAACTCGCAAAAACATCTGGATTAACTCCGCCGAACACGCCGGAGGAACCCGATCAGCCGCCGTTCACAGCGCAGAGCAGCCACCGGAAAAAGCTGACACCGCAGACGAATGGAGTGGGAAAAAAAAAACAGTACGCTTGAATGTTTGAAAAGTGAAACGCTGTTTGAAAAGAAACTACAGAACGAAAATGTCTGAAATTTACATATAAGATCTAATGAATGATAATAAAAAGGGCTGTTACAGAAAAAAGAAAAAACGATTTAAAAAGAAAAAAATGGAAAAGATGCCTACAGGATAATAAAAAATCTATAAATAAAGAGACATTTTACTGCAGAATATTATAATAAACGGTTTATTAGATATTGTATTAAAACGGGAATATTTTTAACATTGAAGCCTATGGGATTCGCCTGAATAAATCTGCCGCATGAAACCACGAACAGCAGGGCAATTCGGCAACTTTTCCCTGCTGTTTTGTGTTCTCTGAATAGATGAAGCATTACTTCTCTATGGGGATTTCACTGCCCTCGAACAGGCACCGTATGTGCAGGCAATTCGCCAACATTTGGCGAACTGCCTGCTCTCTGGATAGCCGAATGGCCAGGAAAGGTAACCGTACGCTGAATTTCACTGTTCGGTTACCTTTCGCCTGCAATTCGGAGCTCTTTGAATAACCCTGATAGGATTACAAGCATGAAAAAGAAGAGTTGCGGGACTGGAGGAAGGAACTGCAAGGCCCACTCTTTACTCTGGTAAACTCACGTCTATATCATGCTTTCTCTCACGTTTCTGCTCTTTACTTCTACCTTTCTCCTTAAATGGAACTCCTGCCCCTCTACCACCGACCCCTACACTATCTGCATCTCTCCCTCCCTCCTCTCGTCCCACATGATGGCCTCGCATGAGCTCCTTTGTTTCCTCAGAACATGGTCTCCCTCTAACTCTCGCGCTGCCAATCACTCCCACTCCCACAAATCCCATTCCCACCTTCTCTTTCTCACCCTCCTGCTGTTACTCTATTCAGGTGACATATCCCCTAACCCTGCCCCCACAACACATCCAATACTTCCCTCTCATCCTATCTCCATCGCACATAAATCACCTCCCTGCAAGCACAGCAACCTCATTCCCATCATCCCTCAGCGCCTGTCCTCTTTCTCCTGCGCCCTCTGGAACGCTCGCTCTGTGTGCAACAAACTCACAGCCGTCCATGACCTCTTCCTTTCAAACTCCTTCAACCTCCTAGCTTTAACTGAAACCTGGCTACTCCCTCTGACACGGCCTCCGTTGCTGCTCTCTCACATGGCGGTCTACACTTGAGCCATACCCCCAGACCGGGTGAGAGAATTGGTGGGGGTCGGAATCCTGCTCTCTCCCACCTGCACCTACCAGCATCTCCCTCCACCCCCATCCCTCTCCTTCTCCTCCTTTGAGACACACTGCATCCGCCTGTTCTCTCCTGGGCCTCAGGGTGGCAGTCATCTACCGCCCACCGGGACCAACCTCCCAGTTTTTTGACCACTTTGCTACCTGGCTTTCTCACTTCCTGTCTTCTAATCTTCCATGCCTAATTCTCGGGGACTTCAACATTCCCATTGACGATCTTCCGCTCCTGCTGCCTCCAAACTTCTTTCACTCACGTCCTCCCTTGGACTCACACAATCCTCCCTCCTCCCTACCCACCGCGATGGTCACGTTATTGACCTGGTCTTTTCCAACCTCTGCTCCATTTCTGAGTTCAAATGTCGCCCTTTCCCCATCTCTGACCACCACCTTCTCTCTTTCAACCTATCTGGACTTCCTAAACACCCTGCTCCCCCACCCCGCACACACACTCGTAGAAATCTACATGCTGTGGACCCCATCAATTCTCCAACCTACTTCACCACCTCCCTCATCCTTCACCTGCCCTGATGCTGCCACTAATCACTACAACACTACGCTTATCTCTGCTCTAGACACTCTTGCTCCTCTTCGACTCTGTAAGGCCCCACGCCGCCAGCTTCAGCCCTGGCACACCCTCCAGACTCGCTACCTGCAAAGATGCTCCCGCACCGCAGAGCGTGCCTGGAGGAAATCCCGCTCTGAAGCTGATTTTGTTCACTTCAAGTTTATTCTCCGGTCATACACCTCTGCCCTCCACTTGGCCAAACAATCCTTCTTCTCATCTCTTATATCTACGCTGTCCTCCAACCCTAAACGGCTCTGGTCCACCTTCAACACCCTCCTCTACCCACCTGCACCTCCCCCCTCAGCTGCCTTCAGCGCTCAAGACCTGGCAGACTACTTCCTCAGTAAAACTAACTATCAGAAGCAACATCCCAACACAAGATAGTTATCTGCCACCGCCACTCCACAGGTCCCTCTGCCACCCTCTGCCGCTTCCTCCCAGCCACTGAGGAGGAAGTCAATTCCTTATTGTCCTCCTCACATCTCACCACGTGCCTGCTCGACCCCATTCCCTCACATCTAATTCCTCCCCCTCTCCTCCTCCCTCACCCCTGCTCTCACACACATCTTCAACCTATCTCTCTCCACTGGCTCCTTTCCATCCGCCTTCAAACACGCGCTAGTTACCCCTTTACTAAAGAAACCATCCCTAGACCCCAACTCTCCATCCAACTACCGCCCTGTATCCCTGCTTCCCTTCACATCAAAGCTCTTAGAAAAACTAGTCTTCAACCGCCTCTCCCTCTTCCTGTCCTCCAATTCCCTACTTGACCCCCTGCAATCTGGCTTCCGTCCCCTACACTCAACTGAAACTGCCACCAAAGTCACCAACGACCTCCTAACTGCTAAAAAAACACGGCCACTATTCTATTCTCATCCTGCTTGACCTCTCGGCTGCTTTTGACACTGTTGACCACCCCCTCCTTCTACAGACCCTCAACTCTCTGGGTCTCGGTGACACTGCACTTGCTTGGTTGACTCCTATTTATCCAACAGGTCCTTCTGTGTGTCCTTTGCTGTAACTCCTCCTCTTCATTGCCTCTATCTGTTGGTGTACCTCAAGGCTCTGTCCTTGGTCCTCTGCTCTTTTCCATCTACACCTCCTCCCTGGGCAAAATCATCAACAGCTTTGGCTTTAATTACCACCTCTACGCTGATGACACTCAGATCTACCTCTCTACCCCTGATCTCTCTCCCCTGTCCTTTCAAAAGTCAGTGACTGTTTATCTGGCATCTCCTCCTGGATGGCCTCCCACCACCTAAAGATCAACATGTCAAAGACTGAGCTCCTACTTATTCCTCCCTCCAATGCCTCCCCACCTCCTGACTTCTCTATCATGGTGGAGGGTATCACCATCTCCCCATCAAACCAAGTTCGCTGTCTTGGAGTTACACTTGACTCTGCTCTTTCCTTCATCCCCCACATCCAGTCTCCTTCCTCCTCCTGCCGATACCAACTGCGTAATATTTCCAGAATTCGGCCATTTCTTACCGCTGTCACCACAAAACAACTCATACACGCCCATGTAATCTCCCAACTCGTCTATTGCAATAATCTTTTATCTGGCCTCCCTCTGTCCCGCCTCTCCCCCTACAATCCATCCTGAACGCCTCCGCCAGGCTAATTCACCTCACCCGCCGCTCTGTCTCTGCCGCTCCCCTCTGCGAGTCCCTTCACTGGCTCCCCATCCACTGCAGAATTAAGTTCAAAATCCTTATCCTTACCTACAAAACCCTCACTAACTCAGCGCCCCACTACCTGTCCTCACTAATCACCAAATACACCCCAGCCCGCTCCCTAAGGTCAAACAGTGACCTGCGCCTAGCTTCTCCCCGCATCACCTCTTCCCATGATAGACTGCAGGATTTCTCACGCGCAGCCCCCACTCACTGGAACGCTCTCCCTCGTACTGTCAGACTTTCCCCTAACTTCTCTTGCTTCAAACGCTCCCTTAAAAACATTCCTATTTAGGGAAGCCTACCACCCAACTCACTGACACAACCATCAATCACTCTCACCTTACAGTCCTCTCCTCCTGTTTCCAACCCCAACCCTCCTAGATTGTGAGTTCCTACGGGAATAGGGCCCTCATCTCCTCCTGTACTGTTTGTCAAATGTTGTTCAATATATTGTAACCCTGTCTATACTGTGCTTATTGTACAGCGCTGCGGAATATGCTGGCGCTTTATAAATAAAGAATAATAATAATAATAATAAATACAGTATGTCTGGGCATAGTCCCTTATAATTGGGACCCCTAGCCCTCCTTTTTCTGCAAAGCAAGGCTTGTTTTATTCTAGGAGGCTTTCTCTCCCTGATAAACTTTGAAATTGCAGATTGAATCATTTGACACCAGCTCAATGGTAACTTTATGGGTATCAATCTTAATATATGTTAATTTGGGCAATACATATGACTTAACAATATTGATCCTGCTTAACCAGGATATAGCATGCTTTCTCCATAACCTTAGTATTTCTTTCATGAACATCAGTATATTTGTTTCAAGCAAACGATTTACTTTTGATGTTAATCTGATCCCCAGGTATGTTATAAAATGTTTTGCCAACACGAAATCAAATTCCTTGGCCATATTGACTGTCTCTTCTTTGTTCATATTTAATGTTAGAGCTTCGGACTTTTTAACATTTAGTTTATAGTTAGAGACTATACTAAATCTCTCTATTACCTTCATTAATTCTACAAGGGATTCTATTAGATCCTTCATCAAAAGAATGACGTCATCTGCATACAGTTTTATTTTAATATTTTATATACTTTTATTTTTTAGTATTTTTATACTTTATTTTTTCCTGCCCCTTTAGGCTAGGGTCAGACGAACGCATTTTTCGCATCGTAAAAAAAGTGCATCCGAACGCATTGATGTATTTTGTCACGGAAGACGCGATAGCGGTCATACGATACGCATTTTCATGCGTGATTTTTGACGGAGCTATTAAAAACAAATGGACGTGATGTTGGCCGGACATGCACAGCGTCTGACGTCTCCTAATCACGCACACACGCCGCTATGCCGACGCAGCGCACTCTGTTCGTCAGTACTAGCGGTTCTACATTGTTGAAAAAATGCATTCATTTGCCGCTTGTGTTGCATGGCTGCACGTGCATTCGCACTGCGTTCGTCTGACCCCAGCCTAAATCTTACCATTGTTCCTAATATCTTCCGCCAATATTCCAATAGTTAATAGTGGTGTGGCACCTGTAAACAGGGAGTAGTGCAAGTGCTCTTTCTTGGTGTTTTGTATTTGATGTCTTAGATGCACCCGCTTAGTTTTGAGGTTGAGTGCAACCTTCTGCTGTCTTGTATTTTATAGATAGAGAGCTGAGAAATCCCATTTGTTATGCACCCCTCCCTGTTCACAGGTGCTCCACCATGACAGCCTATGAAGGCCTCGAGCTGCCGGGGAGCTCCAGGGTGAGTGGATCCTGTAAGTGCAGACTCAGTCAAGTTAGATAGGACCTGTCAAAGATGTGGTACATTGGCGACTGTGACAGGCTTAAGCAAATTATGATCAGAACTTTGTGAACTGAATCCCCATCATTTTACCTCAGTCAGGTTTTTTTGAGCATTTTTTAAAACTGTTTTTTTCCACAGAAAATGGTGGAAGAAGGTGGTCAATAATATGTAGTGCTCTTTCTTGGTGCCGCACTTGATCATGGCTGTAGTAGCAGCAAATGACGGACAATATACGAAGTACGGCCGCACGAAAGTTCGGCCGGGCAACGCAAGCGGCAAACAAATTTATTTTTTGAGAACGTCAAACCGCTAGTACTGACGTACAGAGTGCGCTGCGTCCGCTAGCGGCGTGTGTGCGTGATTAGGAGACGAAAGACGCTGCTAATGTCTGGCCAATATAATGTCCAGACGCAAAAAGTGTTTTATTGATGATCCGTACAAAATCACGGACGAAGATGCGCATTGTATGACCGCTATCGCGTATTCCGTGAAAAAATACGTCCATTCGTTCGAACGCACTTTTTCACGGATGACGAGAAAAAATGCGTTCGTCTGACCCTAGCCTAACCCTTGAAATGCCGTTAAATTAAAGGGGTTATTCAGAGAGCGGATCTGGCCCTGAAATGGCACCGAACAGTGAATTTCTCCAGTGCAATTTCGTGGCCATTTGGCTATTCAGAGAGCAGGCAGTTCGCCAAATGTTCCCGAATTGCCACTGAAATACCGTGTAGTTTGCCACAGATCGCCAACCTTTGTCAGCAGTGAAATTAACCATTACTTCTCTATGGGACAATTTATTCAGAGAACACCAAACTGCACTGAAAAGTTGTCTAAAATTTAATGCCCTGATGTTCAGTGGTTTCGTTCGACAGTTTTAAACAGGCGAATCCCATAGGTTTCAAGGGAAAAAAAAATACTCCAGTTTTTAATTATTTTTTTTTAAACCATTTATTCTTTTCTCTTTTTTTTAAAAAGTATTTTTACCAGGAAGGATACATTGAGATGTCTCTCATTTTGAAGTATGTCCTGGGTGGCAAGTATATACCGTTAGGTGTCTTGCCCAAAGGACACTTACTGGAGAGGTGCTCTTGCTGAGATTGAACCCATGTCTCCACAGTCTCTCTCCACACAGAGCAGTGATGTTACCTCTACTCCACCCAGTTAATGTTATTTTTTTAAGCATTTCTCTGAATTTTTTTCAGTGACATTTTTGATTCCCATTTTTTTTATTCTTTAACAGACCTTTTTATTATTATTTATAGGATCTTTTTTATTATTTTCATGCATTTTTTTTTAGACACCTTTTTTAAAATTGTTGTTTTTTTTTCTTTACCCTGTGTTTCAGCAGCCGATTGGCTTTTTTCGCCAGTCTGTTTGGTGGATAGTCGGCTGCGTTCGCCGGTCTGTTCAGCAGTTCGCAGGTGGCGTTCGCAGGGTTGGCGAATTAGGCTGGGGTCAGACCAGCGCACTTTTAACGTGCGTTCTGGCGCACATAATTACTGCCACACTAGCAGCAGATGACGGCCAATATACGAGGTATGGCCGCACAAAAGTCCGGCCGTGCAACGCAAGTGGAATTTGAACGCATTTTTCTGAGAACGCTGAACCGCTAGTACTTACGTACTGAGTGCGCAGCTGCGGCATAGCGGCGTGTGTGCGTGATTAGGAGATGTCAGACGCTGCTAATGTCCAGCCTACATAACGTCCAGACGCAAAAAGAGTTTTATTGACGATCCATACAAAATCACGCCCGAAAATGCGCGTCGTCTGACCGTTTTTGGGCATTCCGTGAAAAAATCCGTCAATGCGTTCGGACGCACTTTTTCATGTTCGCGGTGAAAAATGCTTTCGTCTGACCCTAGCCTTAAAGTTGAAGTGCGCCGAACGAGAGCACCGAAATCTCAGTTAAACTAATTAATAATGTTAAATTAAGGGAAAATATAAAATAGTAACTAGCTTTGCTTGTTCGATGCCAATTAACCCCTGAAATGCCAGTAACGTAAGGGAACATATAAAATAGTAACTAGCTCTGCTTGTTCGATGCCAATTAACCCCTGAAATGACAGTAATCTAAGGGAACCTTTAAAATAGTACCAGCTCTGCTTCTTCAATGCCAATTAACCCCTGAAATGTCACAAGATCAGGGGAAAACATTAACACACAGCCTCCCCAGTAACCCCTGAAATGCCATTACAGCAAAAGCAAATGAAATACCCTGAAAATACCAAAAACAAAGGGAAAATGAAGGAATAGGCAGTGTGAAAGCTGAGTGAAAAATGTTGCATTTTTATTTAATAAATGATATATTAATAAAGTAACAGTGCACATACAGGGTTATTCAGAGAGCGGTGAAAAGCAGGAGAATGACTGGAGAATGGAAAATTCTAGGTCAAAATAGCCAAACCAGAAAAATTCTCCCATTCATCTCACTTTCCAAATCGGCTATTTTGACCTAGAATTTTCCATTCTCCAGTTATTCTCCAGCTTTTCACCGCTCTCTGAATAACCCTGATGGAAATGTTGGATGTCATTAGAAATGCAGACTCTGCCCCTTCTATGATACCGATACTAATTAGAGGACCGGTGCTGTGTGTCGCACTCTGTACTACTACGCCACTTTCTGAGCTTATGCTCTATACACCATGGGCTGTATTACAAAGCTGGTGCTAACTTAACCAGAGCTGTCGTACACTTAACAGTCCCATAGAATAGAATGGCTCTGGTACGTTTACATCAGCTCTGGTTAAGTTAGCACCAGCTTTGTAATATGGCCCCATATGTAGCACCATAGCATTTACTAAATACCGTGGGCTCTATTACATTCCTTGCCCAAGAAAGCTCGTGCAGCGCAATTTTTTTTTGCACGCAGCGTTAAACGTTAACGAACGTAAATTAACACTGGTATTAAAATCCGAGCGCATTTTTTCATCCGTCCAAAAATATTGCGCGAAAAAAATACGCGCAAAAATTAACGTAGCTTGCAGAAATCGGTGGGCAATCAGAATTAAGAACCACAATTGTCTCCCGTTAAGTTTTTGCGCCTGCCAAAATCAATCTGAGTATATATGCTGCAACAATAATGTGTGTGCGAACGTCGTAATACGACGTTCAGCGTGAAGGGTTTTTCCCCTCGCATTAATGCGTTTTTGCTCACGCACACAATTGTGCGTGAAGAGTGTAATAGTGCCCCGTGTGTCCACAGTTATAATTGAGACACACTAATATCAATTGAACCAACAATCTGCGCCACTACGACCCTTCTCTCTTTGTATATCTCCTATATTGATATGGGTGAATGAGGACCTGGGTAAAAAAAAAAAGTAATATGTGACCTGCAAGGAAAAAAATACTATTATGATTTATGGTAACTTTGAAAGGAACAAATGGATGGAAAAGAAGAAGATCCGGTGCTGAGGTGGGATACAGGCTAGAAAGAGAAAAAGTGCAATAATGTCACAATTGCTGCAGATAGTCATACGTTTTGGGAACTCAATGGAGTTTAGAGTACTGTATATGTGTTTGAGACTTGGCTTGAATAGTAGGGGAGCCGCTAATGTTAATGTGTGAGGCTGCTCAGGGCCAGATTAATTTAGGGGCTAAAGGAGCTGCAGCTCCAGGCCCATGCTCCAAGGTAGACCCGGAAAAAATGTACTCATGTCAGCACCAGTTGCCACAACACAAACAATTTATCGAGATGGGGCTGTGACACAATGGGAGACAAGAAGAAAAGCCCAGAGGAACAATGCAAGGTGAGAATAGTAAGGCAGAAATTTGGCAAGGGGATTGGGGGGGGGTAGAAGAAAGGTGCAATGAATCATAGAGTGGAAAGAAAGAATTAATGGGACAGAATTTCAATAAGATGTAAGAAGAATATATGTGGCAGAAGCCAATGTTGAAAGGCATGCTACAGAGGTACACCAACATCTTCAGCTCCAGGCCCATGAAACCAGTTCTACAGCCCTGGGGCCGCTATGCTAAACAACTCCTTAACACAAATAGCTCGGCTGGAATCGTACCTCTGGGGTACACCGTCTGGTCAAAATATCACAGACATGAACCATCATAATGTTGATAAATCATATTTTACTACAAGGTCAAATACTGCCACCTTCAGCCTCTGCATGATAACAGACAGAATTCATATAGACCCTATTAGATAAAGGCAGATCTAAAGACATTGTAATACCAGAAAAGTAATATCATACGTATGTTTAAATTCTACACATCATGTCATTCCTTTTCATCTCTGTTGGATTTAGTTATTGCAGAAATAGCAAGGTCAGCATTATAGTCGATCCTCTTATCAATAACGAAAAGTGTAGTTTGGCACAAAAAGAGATGACAAAGCAGCGGACAAAGCATCATGGCTTTCCTTTAAAATCCAGGGGAGAAACACTCATTTGTCACAGTTTTCTATTTCTCATACTTGAAGCGTGAGCTCCTCCTCAGCCCTTTAACATCCACCATGGTTCACTGGACAGCCGAAGAGAAGGCCGCTATTTGCAAGGTTTTCCAGAAGGTCGATCTCGAGCATGATGGCGGCGATGCCCTGGCAAGGTAAAGAAAAATAGGATATACATTATATGCTAGTAAATACTTTGAAGAAAATACAAGGTATAATACAGGTTTAGTACCTACATAGCAAAGTGCTTTCGGTGTCATCCATAGTGTGTTCACATTTAAGAGAGAGAAACATAGATATATATCAATTGTAACGGGGATTAATATCCCCCTCTCCCCTACAGCACATAGAACAGCCTTTTGTATATATTTTTCAAATGAAAAGGTACAATCTAAGCACTCAGTTTCTGTAAGAACATTTTTATAATAGACAGCACGGCACATGCTATTTTCTATAAACACATTTCTCAAAATGTTACGTTTATAGTAATGTAATGCACGTTGATCACTATTAAACTCGAGGGTCTAGTCCTAAAAAAATAAGCGTGGGGACCCTCCAATATTTCTGCTCCTCGATTAACCATTGACATTGTGCACTTAACCCACCACTCAACCTGCATATTAAATGTCAATGCTCAAACAAAAGATAGGGAATCATTATGATAATTGATATATATATATATTTATATATACATATCATATATTTATGGTTAATAAACACTTCTCAGTAAGTGAACTCCATTCCCTCTGAGAAAATAGCAGTGGAGCTACGTTCCCACACGTTCCTGCTCAACTCGACTTCTGGTTATACTTTGATTATATTTGCCAAAACCCTCTCCCAGATGGACGTATTTTGACTGTATTCATAAAGCCTTGTTTTCCTATTCACCAGGCTGATTTTCGACTATCCCTGGACCCAGAGGTATTTCAGCTCATTCGGAAACCTGTCCAACACGGCTACTCTTTCCGGAAAACTACAAAGTACAGGCCCACGGCAAGAAGGTTCTGGGGGCTATTAACAACGCAGCCCACCACTTGGATAGCATCAAGGCCACTCTCCGTGACCTCAGTGACATCCATGCCAACAAGCTGCACATTGACCCAGAGAACTTCAGGGTATGTACTGTATTTATTAAGAGCTATATTACATAGTTGGTGCCAACTTAACCAGAGCTGTTGTAAACTTCCCAGAGCCATTATAGTCCTTGGAGTTGTTAAACTTACAACAGCTCTGGTTAAGTTAGCACCAACATTGTAATACTGCCCTAAGTGTTTTAATTTGGAGCAACCATTGATTCAGCAAACATTTTTACGCTCAAGAATAAAAAAGAAGGCGTCATCTTCGCTTATTCCCATTACACCATGTGAAACAAAACACAATTAGAGGCTTTGGTTTCTTTTAATAGCCACTAAGAGTGTAAGCTCACCTGCCAAACTTCAAGGCACCTCTAGTGAGGTGAGTCCTATCCAAAAAATTAAGCCACAGGCTGCTGTGTAGCAAACCATAACTGTTCATGCTGCTTTTCAGTCATGAGGTAGACTGGTGGGCTCCTATTTATGCCCTCCCAGAAACAAATCCACTTTGGGATAAAAAAAAAAAGACACGGAACGGAACGTGCAGCAATGATGACCTGGCTGGAGGTAAAATCAAGCATACATAGTACAGGAGGACTATGTATTTTTTTTTCTTGTTATGTTTTATATATGTTACTGGGCTGGATACAATTGGTGGTTGCAGCCGCCGCATTGGGGAATAGGTGCAACCCCGCTCCTCCTGTACTATGTATCTTTATGCTCTCTGCATTCTCATCATGGAATCCACGTCAGCCCTTGGGTTAATATTGTATGCTTAACATTAGTTACGTTAAAATATTTGATTAACGAGTGACATAAAAAGTTGGTTTGCTTCAACTATTTTATTAATGTTCTTCATGGGTCTCTATAGTCTAGTGATGACAGACCTTGGACAAACCAAACGCTGAGACCATTGTTCGCATAAAGCTCTCATTACAAACGGTCAGAACATCAGGGTTTAGTCGAAGATGATGAATTGTTGATTAAGGCCGGCGTCAGACGAGCGCACTATGTGCGTCCATACTGACGTGCGTACCGGCGCAGCGTTGTGACGCTGCAACGGGCTGGTCACACGAAATGCACGTAGAACAAGCGTCCGTTATCAAAGTCTCCCCGTCGATGCTCTAGGAGGCGCGATGAACGGGCTGCAAAGCAAGAGAATTGATTGTCTATCACCTTCCTGAAAAATGTGACGACTTGCTAATGCTTTCCTTAACCTAATATAATAAAATGGAGACTTTCCGTGAAGTTGTGAAATCGATATTAATGAATCATTTTTTTCTCTTGCAGCGTTTTGCTGAGGTATTCGTGATTGTCCTGGCTACCAAACTGGGCTCTGCTTTCACTCCTCCAGTGCAAGGTGCCATCGAGAAGTTCTTCGCCGTTTTGGTCGATGGTCTCAGTCAGGGCTACCACTAAATTCATTGTGCCAGCACTTTATAATCTGTATGTCCACAGTGAAATATTTCTAATAAAATGTGTTTTGCAAAAAATCTGTGGGTTTCTATGCGTTTTCTTTTAAGACACAGTATATATATTATACAGTACTATATAATACTGTAAATGTTGAATACACGAATTGGAGTTCTCTCCACTTGGTTTGATAAAACATACATGCATATATATTATATATATAGTTTTATCTAAGAGTCTGTATACTTTGTTTTAACCCCCTAAACCTCGTAAAACCAATATCTGATGTTTAGTTCCTTCTCCAGTGCTTGCCAGTCACATGGAAGCCGTTTCCATAATCAGCCATAGAGCTGCCATTTGGTATCCCTTTCCCTGCTTTTATAAAGGTTATACTAACACTAAGAAACTTTTTTATTTTTGGGGGATGGCTAGAGGTCATGATTTGGTTATTATGTCCACCTATTAATTGTAATACAGGCTCCAAATAATATTTCAAAAATACTATCAGGTTTATTCACATAAGTGGTTATTCACAAAGAGCCGACCTGGCCCCGAAATGTCACCGAAACAGGGTATTTCCCCATATGGTGCCATTTCGAGGCCATTCGGAGAACAGGTAATTCGCCTTAATTACTGGGCTGGATACAATTGGTGGTTGCACGTACGGTGCCTGTTTGAAGGCAGTGAAATCCCCCATAGAGAAGCAATGGTTCATCTATTCAGAGAACACAACAAAGCCTTTATAGGTTATCGTATTTGTGATGGTGTAAATTAATGCTTCTACGTCTCACCAAATGGAGTTTTAAGGTCGGAAAATACAACTGATGAAAAACACAAACAATCCTTGGAAACATTTTAGATCGGTAAGATTGAATTAAGTCAATGACTCTGTGAATAAGCAACATCCTGCAGAGTCTAGCAAATCTACTCAAAAAGGCACCAAAAATATCAGAATGAAAACAATACTTAGCATTAAACCAACCCCAGGAATGTCACCATAAAAACACTGAAACTCCGTTATTGTAGCACTTACAATGATGAGCATATTCAATGTTAATATTGAGTGTAATAGATCTCAGCACCCCAACTGGGTCACCTCTCTTATTTTCGCTCACTTGCCAGGCATCTATTCTCCCACCAGCAATCTTTTATGCCTTCACCAGCCCTTAGTCGAAGCTTAAGGACAGTTACATTGTAAGAGTGGTTATAGCATTCTCCAGAAATGAGGCAGCACTCAGAACTTGGGGTATAGCAGACAGACAGATCGACTTTAATGAAACACATCAGCCAAATATATACAGAGCCAGGAGGGACCTGGAGACCAATGGATAATGACACTCTGGCACCCCCTCCTCCACAAGTGAGCCAGTCCCTAACCATAACCCCATTTTAATCTCCAGACATGAAACAATTGTAATTGTAATCACAGATTGTAATCACAAAGTGGGAACGAATAAAGGGGATAACAGCGCAAACACACAATTGTCTGGTAACAGGGCAATGATTGTAAACAAAGACCATTAAAACCTTTCACAGATTAAAACATGGAAAGGGTTGCAGGGACACGCATCACGCATCACGCATAGTAATGATATCAGAAATAATAACAGTAACATATAGACATAGACAATAAAGATATGAACAATAACAATGTTCACATGTAACACAGACACCCTGTACCCTTATAGGCACAGGGTGACTTGGATATAGGAGATGGGTGGGAAATAAAATGATGTGTCACATCCCCAAACCCATAGTCCCATATCTCCCAACAGTAAAACCAAGTCTAGGTATCCCGTGTTCAGAGTGAGTCTCGTCACATTGACAGCAAGTTTTACTTTATTATTAGTCATATTCTTTTGTCTAGTTGTATCTAGTTTTAGATATATTTTAATCGTCTGAATTGTTTTAGTCTAGTTTTAATCGACTCAATGTCACATTTTAGTTGACTAAAGGGGTTATTCAAAGAGTGCCAAACATGCCACCAAATTCCTCCACATGGGGCAATTGTGTGGCAATTTGTCTATTCAGAAAGCTGGCAATATGCCAAATATTGGCGAATTGCCAGCAAACTACGATGCAATTCACCTCAGATCACCACAATTCGGCAATCTTCGGCAGCAGTGATAATCCCCATAGAGAAGTAATGGTTAATCTATTTAGAGAACGCCGAACAGCACCGAAGAATCAGTGAAATGCCTAGATTTTCGGTGATTCCGTTCGACAGGTTTAAACGAGCGAATCCCATAGGTTTCAATGTAAAAAAAAAAATGTGTTTGTATTATTCTTTTCATTGGCAGCAAAAAGTATTTTTATTTACTTATTATTTAGAAGTTTTTAAGCTTGTTTCTGGATTTTTTTGGCGAAATTTTGGACTCCCATTTCTTTAAATAATGTGGTTTTTTTTCTGTGAAAGACCTTTTTATTATTATTCATAGGACCTTATATTTTATTTCCATTGTTTTAGACGGCTTTTAAAAAATTTGATTTTTTTTTTTTTACCCCGCAATCTGCTTTTATCGGTGGCATTCGGCAGTCTGTTCGGCGGTGTTCAGCGGATCGTCAAATGTGTTCAGCAATATGCGGCTGCATTCGGCGGTCTGTTTAGCGGATCGTCGGCTGCGTTCGGTGTTTTGTGGCTGCATTTGGCAGTCTGTTCGGCAGTCGACGGCTGCGTTCAGCGGCTTGATTGGCGGCGTTCAGCAGATCCCTTCGGCGCACTTCAGGGACCCTGCGGTGAATGGTGAATTGAACTTACCGAAGTGCGCCAAAGAAGAGAGCACCGAGCTTTTGGTGAAATGTGAGTCCTCTCTGAATAACCCCTTAAATCTAGAGAAGATTTAGTCAACTAATGTGTTGCATTATTTAAGCATTTCTCTCGAATTTTCAAACTCATTCTATACAAACACCTTTTAAGCTGTTATTGGCTGTATAACTGTATATGGCATTAATGTTTGAACATATGCTATACAACGTATCGGTATTTACCATAAAAAGAAATAAAACCAACAGGGTTATTCACAGAGTGCAGGAGGGATGGGGTCGCGCCTATTCCCCGAAGGGTTGGCTGCAACCACCAAATGCATCCAGCCCAACAACATGTGTAGAACATAACAAAGAAAAAAATGTCATCTGCGCTTACTCCGATTATACCGTGTGAAACTAAACACAATTAGAGGTTTGGTTTCTTATTAATGGCATTATAAGACTAGCTCGCCCGCCAACTTCACGGCACCTCTGAAAGGGCGAATCCTAACCAAAATGAAACCACAGGCTGCTACATAGCAAACCATACCTGCTCATGCTGCTTGTCAAACAGGTAGACTGGTGGGCCTTTATTTATGCTCCCCCAGAAACAAAATCCACTTTGGGATCAAAACAAAGACACGGAGCGGAGTCTTGCTGCAGGGATGACCTGGCTGGAAGTACATTGAAACATACATAGTGCAGGAGGGGTGGGGTCGCGCCTATTCCCCGAAGGCTCTCCTGTTCCCCACACTTTGGCGAGTCTGTTTCGCCTACCCTGCAGTGATTAAGCATTCACAGCAAGGTCTCTGAAGTGCGGCGCATCGACCCGCAGAACGAATTTAAAAACCACCACAAAATTGCCGAATCGATCAGAAAACCTGCCAAATGCATCCAACGATGTGCTGCAAAACCACCAAATCACTCCGAAAAAAGCCGACGGCCCGGAAAACAGGCTGTCGAACAGCCGCCGGAAAAACCTGACAAGCCGCCGAACAAGGGTAAAAAGAAAAACACAGCAACTTTCAAATGGCGTTTAAATAAAAACTACTGCATGAAAATGCCTGGAAATATATAAGGTCCTATGAATAATAATAAAAAGGTCTTTTACAGAAAAAAAATACACCATTTTAAAATAATCAGATTTTTTTTAGCAGAAGACATCCCATAAAAATGCTTGAAAAATCCTAAAAAATAGAGACCTTTTGCTGCAAATGAAAAGAATATACGGGTGAATAATATTTAAGAAAAACTGGGAATATTTTTAACTTTGAAGCCTATGGTATTCGCCAGTTTAAACCAACCGAATGAAACCACCGAACATCAGGGCACTTCACTGACATTTCGGTGCTGTTCAGTGTTTTCTGAATAGATTAACCATTGCTTCTCTTTGGGGATTTTGCTGCTGCCAAACAGGCACCGCACTTGCTGGCAATTCGCCAGTATTTCGTGAACTGTCTGCTCTCTCAATAGCCGATTGGCCCCGAAATTGCACCATATGGGGAAATTCACAGTTCGGTGCCATTTCGCTCTTTGAATAATCCTGCAACTTTCATAAAGAAGCATGAGTATGACTGAGCTTTATTTTACAAAATATACAAACAGGTAGAGTGATATTATCTTACAAAAACGCTGACCTCACCCCGGCGTCTCCTCCTAATGACGTCACAAAGAATAGATATACAGTGGCAAGAAAAAGTATGTGAACCCTTTGGGATTACGTGGAGTTTTGCATGAATTGGTCATAAAATGTGCTCTGATCTTCATCTAAGTCACAACAATTTGAAAAACACAGTCTGCTTAAAATAATACAACACAAACATTATATGTTTTCATGTGTTTATTAAACATAACATGTAAACATTCACAGTGCAGGGTGGAAAAAGTATGTGAACCTTTGGACTTAATAACTGGTCGACCCTCCTTTGGCAGCAATAACCTCAACCAAACGTTTCCTGTAGTTGCAGATCAGACCTGCACAACGATCTGGAGTAATTTTGGACCACTCCTCTTCACAAAACTGTTTCAGTGTAGCAATATTCTTGGGATGTCTGGTGTGAATCGCTCTCTTAACGTCATGCCACAGCATTTCAATCGGGTTGAGGTCAGGACTCTGACTGGGCCACTCCAGAAGGCGTATTTTGTTTTGTTGAAGCCATTCTTTTGTTGAATTACTTGTATGCTTTGGGTCAGTGTCCTGTTGCATCACCCATCCTCTGCGGAGCTTCAGTTGGCTGACAGATGGTCTTAAGTTTTCCTGCAAAATGTCTTGATAAACTCTGGAATTCATTTTTCCATCAATGACAACAATCCGTCCACTCCCTGAGGAAGCAAAGCAGCCCCATACCATAATGCTCCCTCCGCCATGTTTTACAGTGGGGATGAGGTTTTGATGTTGGTGTGCTGTGCCTTTTTTACTCCACACATAGTGTTGTGTGTTTTTTCCAAACAACTCAATTTTGGTTTCATCTGTCCACAGAATATTTTGCCAGTAGTGCTGTGGAACATCCAGGTGCTCTTTTGCAAACTTCAAACGTGCTGCAATATTCTTTTTGGACAGCAATGGCTTCCTCTGTGGTGTCCTCCCATGTACTCCATTCTTGTTTAATATTTTTCTTATTGTAGATGTGTCAACAAAAATGTTAGCATGTGCCAGAGATTTCTGTAGCTGACACTCTAGGATTCTTCTTTACCTCATTAAGGATTCTGCGCTGTGCTCTTGCAGTCATCTTTACAGGACGACCACGCCTAGGGAGAGTAGCAACAGTGCTGAACTTTCTCCATTTGTAGACAGTTTGTCTTACCGTGGACACATGAACATCAAGGCTTTTGGAGATACTTTTGTAACCCTTTCCAGCTTCATGCAAGTCAACAATTCTTGATCGTAGGTCTTCTGAGAGCTCTTTTCTGCGAGACATGGTTCACATCAGGCAGTGCTTCTTGAAACCAGTAAACAATCATACAGTAGCTCGTATAGGTGTGATCTATAGATCCCCTGGACAAGTAGAAGAGCCAGATAATCTGCTGCTTGAGGAAATAGCCAAAATGGCAATGAAGGGGGAAGTTATTATCATGGGGGACTTTAATCTTCCTGATGTGAACTGGAAAACCAAAACAGCTGGGTGCACCAGGAGTACAAATATTCTAAACTCCCTACTGGGATTATCTCTAACACAAGTAGTTGAGGAGCCGACCCGTAAAGAGGCCATATTGGATTTAATACTCACAAATGGAGGTTTAGTATCAGACGTTGTTGTAGGTGAAAATTTGGGATCTAGTGATCACCAGTCAGTATGGTTTAATATAAGAACAGAGATGGAGCCGCACCAAACAAAAACAAAAGTTTTAGACTTTAAAAAAACAGATTTTTCTAAAATGAGACTTTGTGTGAAGGAGTCATTATCAGACTGGAGGAGTTTAAAGGGAGTCCAGGAGAAATGGGATTATTTAAAAGAAGCATTATTGAAGGCCACAGGCAATTGCATTCGACTTGTTAGCAAAAACAAAAAAGGGAAGAAACCACTGTGGTACTCTGCAGAAGTGGCCAAAATAGTGAAGAACAAAAAGACAGCATTCAATAATTATAAAACAACTCAGAGTGAAGAAGATAGGCAAACCTATAAGATTAGGCAGAAAGAGACAAAGCAATTTATAAGAGCTTCCAAAGCACACGCAGAAGAGAAAATAGCTCAGTCAGTAAAAAAGGGGGACAAAACATTTTTTAGATACATAAACGAGAAAAGAAAAGTAAAACAAGGATTAGTTAGATTAAAAACAAAGGAAGGAAGGTATGTAGAAGAGGATAAAAGTCTCTCTGACTGCCTCAATGAATATTTTTGTTCAGTCTTTGCAGAAGAAAAGGAAGGAAAGGGACCTCAGTTAGGAGGAAACACTAACAAGAAAATTACATATCAGTTTACAGAGGAGGAGGTTCTACAGCAGCTGTCTAAAGTAAAGACAAATGATGGGATCCACCCTAAATTATTAAAAGAGCTCAGTGATGTAATAGCAAAACCGTTAACAGATTTATTTAACCAATCCTTGCTAACGGGAGTCGTCCCAGAAGACTGGAAATTAGCAAATGTTGTGCCCATTCATAAGAAGGGTAGTAGGGAGGAATCTGGGAACTATAGGCCAGTTAGTCTTACGTCAGTAGTGGGTAAATTAATGGAAACCATGTTAAAGGAAAGGATTGTTGAACATCTAAAAACACATAGATTACAGGATCAGAAACAACATGGGTTTACCTCAGGGAGATCATGCCAAACTAATCTTATTGATTTTTTTGATTGGGTATCAAAAATAATAGACACAGGTGGTGCAGTAGACATTGCTTATTTAGATTTCAGTAAGGCTTTTGATACTGTTCCGCATAGAAGGCTTATCAATAAATTGCAATCTTTGAGCTTGGATTCCAATATTGTTGAATGGATTAGGCAGTGGCTGAGTGACAGGCAACAGAGGGTTGTGGTAAATGGAGTTTATTCGGCGCAAGGTCTTGTTACCAGTGGGGTACCTCAAGGGTCAGTACTTGGACCCATTCTATTTAATATTTTTATTAGTGATATTGCAGAAGGTATTAATGGAAAAGTATGTCTTTTTGCTGATGACACAAAGATTTGCAACAGGGTTGACGTTCCTGGAGGGATCAGCCAAATGACAAATGATTTAGGTAAACTAAAAAAATGGTCGGAGCTGTGGCAATTGAGTTTTAATGTGGATAAGTGCAAGATAATGCACCTGGGACGTAAAAACCCAAGGGCTGAATATAGAATATTTGATACAGTCCTAACCTCAACATCTGAGGAAAGGGATTTAGGGGTTATTATTTCAGAGGATCTAAAGGTAAGCAGTCAATGTAATAGAGCAGCAGGAAATGCTAGCAGAATGCTTGGTTGTGTAGGGAGAGGTATTAGCAGTAGGAAAAGGGAAGTGCTCATGCCACTGTACAGAGCACTGGTGAGACCTCACTTGGAGTACTGTGTGCAGTACTGGAGACCGTATCTCCAGAAGGATATAGACATCTTAGAGAGAGTTCAGAGAAGGGCTACTAAAATGGTGTACGGCTTGAAGGAGAAAAGTTACCAGGAAAGGCTTAATGATCTTAACATGTACAGCTTGGAAAAAAGACGAGACAGAGGAGATATGATAGAAACATTTAAATACGTAAAGGGAATCCACAAGGTAGAGGAAGGGAGTATATTTAAAAGGAAACAAAATAGCAAAACAAGGGGACATAGTCTTAGATTAGAGGGGCAAAGGTTTAAAAGTAACATCAGGAAGCATTATTTTACTGAGAGGGTGGTGGATACATGGAACCTCTTCCAGTTGAAGTGGTAGAGGCCAAAACAGTAATTGAATTTAAGCAAGCATGGGATAGGCATAAGGCTATCCTAAACAAAAGATAAATCCAGGTAAAGTATCCATGTAATTGGGCAGACTAGATGGGCCGAAAGGTTCTTATCTGCCGACATCTTTCTATGTTTCTATGTTTCTAAACCCAAAACTGGTGTGTGTTTTTAGAGGGCAGGACAGCTTTCACCAACACATCCAATAATATCACACTGATTGGACTCAAGGTTGGCTCATTCCTGGCTCCAATTAGCTCTTGGAGAAGTCATTAGGCTAGGGGTTCACATACTTTTTCCACCCTGCACTGTGAATGTTTACATGTTATGTTCAATAAACACATGAAAACATATAATGTTTGTGTTGTATTATTTTAAGCAGACTGTGTTTTTCAAATTGTTGTGACTTAGATGAAGATCAGAGCACATTGTATGACCAATTCATGCAAAACTCCACGTAATCCCAAAGGGTTCACATACTTTTTCTTGCCACTGTATATACATGAAAGGAGGGGTGAATCTGCAATGAAAAATAAAATGTAATGGTGCAGTATATTAACAACCATATACGGAATAGGCCCCCTAGGACCTCACTCACTGAATAGTCGAGTATATATGTTGCATCAATGGTGTATCCAGCGAACCGTTCAGGTAACCAGGTATCCCAAGACCATAGGGTTCCAGAAGGATCACCAAAAATCAGCGTTTGTAGTAAAATAAAATTTATTCGCACATTGCAACGCGTTTCGTCCTATAAGGACTTCATCAATCAAACGCTGATTTTTGGTGATCCTTCTGGATCCCTTCTGGAACCCTATAGCAGCTCCTTTCATGTATATATATTTATTTTACAAAAGCCCAGTAATTCAATATTCATTGATTATAACAACTTGCATAATGACATTCTTCATTTTTTCAGGCAGAAGTGCAATAAACATACAAATACTGTATTGGCTGTAATGCCAATGCACAGTTAATCTGAACATAGAAAATGCATCAGTTCTCTGAAATTAGTTCTGATTGGATCTCTTTGAAAACAGTCCCTCCCAAAGATTTTTGTCTAGTTTTTATTACTCGATGATTTTCGTCATTGTTTTAGTCATCATAACTTGGTTATAGTCTTGGTTTAGTCACTGAGAAAATGTAGAAATTATTAGTTGACGAAATTAACCCTGGCAATATTACAGAATGGGATATTCAGTTGCTCAAATACCAAACAAAATTCCCCAAATGGGCAAACTGATTACTACATTAAAGTGCTTTTTTTGTGATCGTGTAAGAAATGTTCGAATTGTTCATATTACAATTTTTGGGAGATTATTGCACTTGTTCCCAGGTATGGGTACGTGTTTTATCACATTAACAATTTTTTAAATTATTTCTGATTTAATTAACCACTTGGCTCCTAAGGACGCGCTGAGCGTGTCCCGCCAAGTGTTTCTCCCGTGCTACGGACGCGCTGAGCGTGTCTTAGCACAGGAGGCAGCAATCAGCTGGGATTCCGGCTGATTGCTGGCCCCCCGGAACACCGGGGGGGAAGATAGATGTCATTGTGGCGGCGCGATGACATCTATTTCAGGCGCCCCCCCCCCCGCGAGTGCGGAGGAGGTGCCTGAAAGGGAGGGGGAGGTCCTTCAGGCCTCTCTCCCTCCCGATCGCCGGGGGCCAGCGGCTGAAGGCAGGCACGGTTTGGAAGGGCACAGCCTGCCCTTCCAAACCGTGCCTGCCTTTAACCCCTTGGGTGCCGGATCACGATTCGACATCGAAAAGCGCCGAATCGTGATCCTCTCCCGGTGCTGGCCGACATCTTGCTTTGCACGATGACACCAGTCCTGGAGTTAACCCCTAACTGCCACCAATGGTGGAGATAGGGGGCTCATTGGAACCCCCTATCTCCCGATCCATGGCAGCTAGGGGTTAATGTTTGGTATTTCTGGATCGGCCAGAGCATGGCCTTTCCAACGATATTAAACATGACCATGTAAAAATTAAAGAAAATAAAAGAAAAAGGAAAAAATATTAAAAAAATAATAATAATAAAAAAATTAACAATTTTTTTTTTTTTGATTTGTGAATGCAGCAATATTGTTCCCATTTAAATAATAATGTTTAAATGCAAAGGTTTAAAAGTAACATCAGGAAGCATTGTTTTACTGAGAGGGTGGTGGATACATGGAACAGCCTTCCAGTTGAAGTGGTAATTGAATTGAATTTAAGCAAGCATGGGATCGGCATAAGGCTATCCAAAACAAAAGATAAATCCAGGTAAAGTATCCATGTAATTGGGCAGACTAGATGGGCCCAAAGGTTCTTATCTGCCGACATTTTTCTATCAGGGTTATCCAAAGAGCTCCGAATTGCTTGAGAAAGGTAACCGAACGCTGAAAATCAGCGTTCGGTTACCTTTCCTGGCCATTCGGCTATTCAGAGAGCAGGCAATTCGCCAAATCCTGGCGAATTGCCTGCACATACGGTGCCTGTTCGGTGCCTGTTCGAGGGCAGTGAAATCCCCATGAAAAAGCACTGCTTCGGCTATTCAGAGAACACAAACCAGCAGTGACAGGTTCCCGAAATGCCCTGCCATTCGGTAGTTTAATTCGGCAAGTTTATTCAGGAGAATCCCATAGGCTTCAATGTTAAAAATATTCCCGTTTTAATTCAATATCTAATAAACCGTTCATTATAAAATTCTGCAGTAAAAAGTCTCTTTATTTATAGATTTTTTAGGATACTTTAAGCATTTGTTTTTTTGTTTTTTTAGTTTACTTATTTTTTCTGTAACAGCCCTTTTTATTATCATTCCCTGGACCTCATATGTAAATTTCAGACATTTTCGCTCAGTAGTTTCTTTGCAAACAGCGTTTCATTTTCAGACAATCATACAAACGGTTTTGCTAATTTATTCACTGCCTCGTCTGCGGTCTCGGCTGCTTCGGCTGTGTGTGATCGGCTCCTGCTCGGGCTTTTCGACGGGTTAATCCAGATGTTTTTGAGGGTTTTCGGCGTGCATTCGGCAGGTTTTGCGGTTAGTTTTCGTCAGGTTTGCGGCAGCTTTTCCCTGCAATTCGGGGACCCTCTGGTGCTTGCTGAATACACCGCAGGGTCACCGAAATGGGATCGGCAAAAGGAACGGAATTGAAGAGAACGAAAAGTCACCGAACGTGCAGAGACTTTTCGAATCTCTTTGAATAACCCTGTATGTTTCTATGTTTCTAATGATGCTGCACTAACGATTTTTGTATGCAGTGCGTTTGTTAAAAATAGCGAAATTTTCCCCCAAAAAAAATGTAACGAGACCCCATTTCTAAGTTTTTAACACGCACACCCCATAGAAAATATAACCGCAAACCATCGCATGTTAAAATGTGAAAAAAACACTTTACACATTGTAAATTATTGAAAATTCTAATTTTATTGCATTTTTTGTTATAATATACAGACAGCACATGACGTATACATATAATAATGACATATTATGAATCTGCCCAGTCTGCCGGAAAGAACGATATATAATATGTCTGGGTCATATATTAAAATAAGGCTTCAAAACGCCTGATGAGCGAAACCGGTAAAAATGAGCTCAGCACAGAGGCGTGAAATGCCTCAGCAGTGAAAGGGTTAAAAAGTGATATTCCTTAGGCTAGGGTCAGACGAGCGTGATTTCTACGGACTGTACGTCCTTGCACACGGACATACGTCAGTACGGAAGTAGTGGCCACACAGTCCGTTTATTCACTGACGTATATTTTGACGGATGTAGGAGGGAAAATAAATTAAAAGGCAAAACCATTTTGTCCGTGAAAAATGCTGGACGTATAAATGCAGTCCGACTGACCACGTTCCATCACTCACACACAAAGCTATGCAGACGTTGCGGACGCAGCGCACTTTGTGCGGCCGTTCTAGTGGTTGTACGTTCTTGCCTGCCTTGCGTCCGTGGGCCGCGGCCGTGGTGCGTCCGCAGTTCAGTGCGGACGTACTTTGTGTAACAGGCTCCAATGGGCTTTCTTTCATGCTATCACGGACGTACTTTTAGGCGCAATCACGGACGTGAACACTACGCTCGTCTGACCCCAGCCTTAGGGCTTCACATCAAACCTCACTTTCACAGAAAAGTTCTAGTATTCAGTTGCCTCTGACAGACTAATGATACTACCCCCCTAAATTCATTTATCATACAATCTGCAGCCACTCTTAAAGGGATACTACCACCAAAAAATGAACTGCCCTTATTGGGTTTATTTTATGTTGCTGATCTCTTACATCTCCTTTGTTTTTCTCTGTTTAGTTAAGAAAATATTTTACTCTATAGGTGTCACTGGGTGCATCCATTGTGTGATCTTTTGTGTTATAAACTGCCCCCATACAGTCTATGAGTCGATCACGGACTCAAATCATTGTTTTTTGTGTGATGTATTCAAAGAACATCACCAGGGGGTAGATTACATACTGATTGCTAACTGTAGCATTAGGGTGAGTAAGCTTCAAGGTCAAGATAAGTGTGTTTAACGCATGCCCTCTTGATTACATCCCTAACGCTAAACAGGTCAAAAATCCATTAGCGCACCGGTGATTGCGTTAGCTTGCGCGAGCTTACAGTACTTTGTGCTGCCCATGTTAAGTATCGGATGTGCAGTCAGTAATTAGCATTAGGATAAGTAAGGTATTACATAGTCCTAGTGCTAATAACTGAACCAATGGGTTAAATGGATTTTTACTTAGTCATAGCTGGTGCTAAATGATTCCGTTCTTGCGGAATCATTTAGCACCAGCTAAAAACTCAAATAAATCTGAAATCTCTCATCCCGTGTTGCGAACATTGGCCCAGTCAGCCGCTTCTTGAATCCAGGAGCAGAGTGAGACTGGAGACAAACAGTCCCCAGTCTCTCTCCGCGGTGCTGCGCGATCTCAAGATCGGGTTTCCCCTGTTTTAGCGCAGGGCAAGGAATAGAGCCCAACCGGTGTTAAGCTAGCTATACAGTTAATGTTAACCCTTATATGCCCACTTATGCCCACTCTGATTGTGTTGGCTATGCCACATTGGCCCCCTCGGTTCCGCATTTCTCCAACAGGCACAGATGTCATATATTTATTTATTTATAAAGTATTTTACCAGGAAGAATACATTGAGATCTCTCATTTTCTGGGTTCAAGAACATTGACATTTTTGAAACATTGAAATTTTTACAGTAGGCACAGAAATGCAAAGTAATAAAATGTATTAAAAACAAAACACAAATATATAGATTAACAGAAAAATATGTAAGAAATATATTCACTATGTTACATGTTTACAGGTGCATTCCGTATTGAGGTATGTTAATAGAGATCTCTTAAGTGACTTTAGACTGGGGGAAGATTTGATGGCGTCTGGGAGGTTATTCCATAATTGCAGTGCTCTGTAGGAAAATGAGGATTGAGCCACTTTCTTTTGTATTGTGGTATTGCAAGTAAGGTGATGGTCCTGGATCGGAGGTTATAGGATGAGGGAACTGCTGGGGGAAGCAGCCTATTCAGGTAGGGTGGTAGCTTCCCAGAAAAGCTCTTAAACACCAGGTTGGAAAGGTGAAGGGTGAGTCTGGATTCCAGCAACGGCCAGTTTAGCTCTTTTAACATGTCACAATGGTGGGTCATGTTACAGGACTGGCCATCGGGCAAAAGGGGCGTTTTCCCGGTCGGCCGCTAACCTCCATTGCTGGTCGGCCAGCCGACATAGCCAGCTGCCCAGCAAAGCAGCCTAGGCCGATTGAAGAGGGAAAGCGGCCAGTGAGCTGTCGGCCCCCGCAGATTAGGTCACATAGTGCACCACGTGACATCATCAGCAGGGGGGTCGACAGCCGACCGGCTCTCTCTGATTAGGTCACAGGGCACACCCACACACATGCGGCCGGTTCTTGCGAATGACAGGACATCTCTCCCGGCGAGAAATTAATAAATTTATTGGTATGCTGGGGGGGAAAATTAATTAATTTATTGTATGCTGGGGGGAGAAAATAATTAATTTATTGGTATGCTGGGGGAGAACTGTAATTTATTGGTATGCTGGGGAAGAGAAATTCAATTTATTGGTATGCGGGGGACATTAATGAAATTGGTATGCTGGGGTGGGGAGAAATTATTGAATTTGATATGCTGGGGGAGAATTGAATGAATTTGATATGCTGGGGAGGGAGGCATGAATTAAAATGATATGCTGAGGGGAGAAATGAATGAATTTGATATGCTGGGGATGGAGACGTGAATTAATTTGATATGCTGGGGGAGGGAGATATGAATTAATTTGGTATGCTGGGGGGAAGACATGAATGAATTTGAAATGCTGGGGGAGACATGAATTAATTTGATATGCTGGGGGAGGGAGACATGAATGAATTTGATATGCTGGGGGAGGGAGACATGAATGAATTTGATATGCTGGGGGAGGGAGACATGAATGAATTTGATTTGCTGGGGAGACCTTAATTAATTTGATATGCTGGGGGAGACATTAATTCATTTGATATGCTGGGGGGAGACATTAATTCATTTGATATACTGGGGGGGAGACATGAATTTGATATGCTGGGGGGAGACATGAATTAATTTGATATGCTGGGGGAGAGATTAATTAATTTGATCTGCTGGGGGAGGGAGACATGAATGAATTTGATATGCTGGGGCAGACATGAATTAATTTGATATGCTGGGGGAGGGAGACATGAATTAATTTGAAATGCTGGGGGAGGGAGACATGAATTAATTTGATATGCTGGGGGAGGGAGACATGAATGAATTTGATATGCTGGGGCAGACATGAATTAATTTGATATGGTGGGGGAGGGAGACATAAATTAATTTGAAATGCTGGGGAGGGAGACATGAATTAATTTGATATGCTGGGGGAGGGAGACATGAATGAATTTGATATGCTGGGGCAGACATGAATTAATTTGATATGGTGGGGGAGGGAGACATGAATTAATTTGAAATGCTGGCGGAGGGAGACATGAATTAATTTGATATGCTAGGGGAGATATCTGTCTGCCAACTGAAGCTCCGCAGAGGATGGGTGATGCAACAGGACAATGACCCAAAGCATACAAGTAATTCAACAAAAGAATGGCTTCAACAAAACAAAATACGCCTTCTGGAGTGGCCCAGTCAGAGTCTTGACCTCAACCTGATTGAAATGCTGTGGCATGACCTTAAGAGAGTGATTCACACCAGACATCCCAAGAATATTGCTACACTGAAACAGTTTTGTGAAGAGGAGTGGTCCAAAATTACTCCAGATCGTTGTGCAGGTCTGATCTGCAACTATAGGAAACGTTTGGTTGAGGTTATTGCTGCCAAAGGAGGGTCAACCAGTTATTAAGTCCAAAGGTTCACATACTTTTTCCACCCTGCACTGTGAATGTTTACATGTTCTGTTCAATAAAAACATGAAAACATATAATGTTTGTGTTGTATTATTTTAAGCAGACTGTGTTTTTCAAATTGTTGTGACTTAGATGAAGATCAGAGCACATTTTATGACCAATTCATGCAAAACTCCACGTAATCCCAAAGGGTTCACATACTTTTCCTTGCCACTGTAATAGGATACTAGGTGAAAGGTTATAGTATTATTAGGTTTGGAAACCAGCAACTTTTGGATAGTGCAGGAGACGTGTATGCAGGTATTTTTTGCACTCTTAAACTGGGTATGCAATTTGGAAGTATTTTTAAAGAACGGGTTATGGGTACTCACAGATTTCTCTTGTGTTATATGTTATAAGGTGAAGTATTAATTAAGATCTAGTTTAATAGCCCTCTCCCCCTTCTTTTATAACCCTTTTCTTAATAGAGTTTTTTCTTTTATGGAGTTTTTACCAAATGTTTTTAGTAAGAATGCAAAACAGAATGCAGAATGCTCCTTCACCACCCAGCCTCTGTAGATACACCACTGGCTGGTAGAGATTTGCAGCATGTGATTAAGAGGACAAAACCCCCAAATATATGAAGGAGCTTTAAAGAGACACTCATCTTGAATAAATGGAGGAGACTCTAAAAAGGCAACTGCAAACCCCATATATACTGTATAAAGAAGCCCCTAAAAATACACCTACACACCCCGAATACATTGAGAAGCCCATTTGAACACACCCAAACACCCTGAATATGTGGAGGAGACCCCAAAAAAAAAACCACACACCCTGAATATTTAAAGAAACACCAGCACACCCCAAATATATGGAGGTGCCTATATTAGACAACTGCGCACCCTGAATATATGGAGGAGCCCCTAAAAAAGACACCCGCACACCCTGAATATATAGAGGAGCACCTAAAAAAGACACCCGCACACCCTGAATATATGGAGGAGCCCCTAAAAAAATCACCCGCACACCCTGAATATATGGAGGTGCCTCTAAAAAGACACCCACAAAGCCATTATGTGCTCCACAGCAATAAAAATCGCAGTAATGTGCGGTGTGTATGAACGCATCACAGAGCGTCACAGCTGCAGGCGTTGATGTCACGTTCTGTTGCTGGTGGGGTGTATATTGACGCGCACAGGCAGCCTGACTCCTGAGCGACGCAGAATGATAGCTCCAGATTCGGACTCCTCTCCGAGTCCGATACCGGAGCTGGTGCTGAGGCCATAATGATGCCGCATGCCCATAAGTGTATACCGGGGGCCCTATGAACCTGCAGGGGCCCCTGGACAGTCTGCCCCTGGATAGCAGGCAGCGGCTTGTGGGCCCCCCCAGCCTCAGGTGCCCGGGTGCCATGGCACCCTCTATAGTTCCGCCACTGGGTACATAATAGCCACCCAGGACATACTTGGAAACAAGAGAAATCTCAATGTTTCCTTCCAGGTAAAATCCTTTCTCAAAAATAAAATTAGAGCCACACTGACAAAAAATCATTAATAGAGGCAATGAGTTTTGAATCTTGTGTGACATTTCTTCATTTATACATATGGAGCACAGGCAAAAAATAACCTCTTTCATTGGGGCAATATAGTGACCTTGGCCGCTCCTAGAATGAACACCAGCATTGATTCCTTTGTTGGCCAATAGACGTTGGTGGGAAACGAAGTAAAAACACTTCTGTTTCTAGAGGCAAAGAGATGGATATTAAGTGGGAAATAAGGCATTGGGTGCCTTCCAGGCATTTACTGGCCGTAGGGCCTAAAGGGAGATTCCCGGTGTAACGACGGCTCAGTGGGCCGGTGTGAATGCTGGTTCGCCGCATGACTCACACTGCCCTTAATAGGTGAGGGGAGAACTACTTCACCATCTGTAAAATAGAACAGTCTGCCGCAGTCTCATATTGGGTCCACTGTGCCGTGAGACCCACTGTACATCCACCTCACTTAAAGACATGGTGCGCACTCAACCTCAATGCCACTGTGTTTCTTTACCTAATCGCTTTGCAGCAACTCTGGTATCTGTAGATTGATTGGTTGAGCGATGCATTTGGTTTATATACTATTTTTGTGCGTGTTTGCATAATTAAAGTGGGCAGGTCTGGATGAATTCATGGGGTGATTTTTTTTGTCCCAATCCAGACCTGGTGCCTTCCCAAAAGAGAAGTAGGTGAGCACAGGACCAGAGTACAATGCATGTGTAGTATAGAACCCACGTCGCTGGAGCACCTCCAGCAAGAAGAGGTGTGACCCGTCATATGAGAAAGCCTGAAGGCCACTAGTTACCACTGATAGAATAATTTCACAGTTTGGGAGAATTAATGGGCATACCAGCATTCAATTCCTGTTGAAAATTTGGTTCAATTATAAGCACTTGTGCCTATACTCTTTTATAAAATTTAATAGAATTTAGTGCTTCAATTCAAATTTGTAAGTAAGCGGAATTCAGAAAGGTATCAAGAACTGAAAGGTGTTGATAAATGGCTCTTTGGGAATCGAAACAGGGAAAATCACACTTAGACCCTCAATCTTAATATCAGTATTGGTTTCACACTGAAAGCCTAACCCTGACCCTAAAACAACCCTACCCCTTACACTTAACAGCTTCCTCAATAACACTAACAGCTCGGCTTGAATAGGGACTTTGTGGTCTACCTTTTGGTTTTGTCCAGATCAAAGTATCATGGAGATGAGCAATCATTCTCTCTGCTACCTCCTGCCTATGCAGGGCCGGATTAACATAGGGGCTGATGGAGCAGCAGCTCCAGGCCCATGTCCCAGAATAGGCCCACAGAAAGGATAACTATATCTGCATTGATGGGCATTTGGACCCCTGTATCTCCAACTCCATAGCAGCTACAGGGTCATGTGAGGTATCTCAGAGCATAGCCTTTCCAATGATACCAAACATGACCAGGTCTGATGTAACAGTAAAAAATAATAAATATTTCTTTATTTTTTTTATTTCTACCACAGCAATATTTTTCACTTTTCAATTATAAAGTGAACAATGATGTTGCACTATCGCACCATCACATTTCTCATGTCACCAACAAGTGTGGAGGTGATGGCACAATCCATTGTTACGAATTGTTACATCAAAACCTAAACCGCCGCACTGCAGTGAAGAGCACTGGGGGGACTTTGAACCCCTGCGTCACTAATCTTTACACCTCACAAGATCAAGTGAGGTGTCATTGAACAAATCAGAGTCTGGCCTTTGCATTGATACGAAACATGACCATGAAAAATCTAAAAGAAAACAAAAAACTTTATTTATTTTTAGTTCCAAAGCGATGGCATTGTCCATTTGTCAGGTATAAAATGAACAATACCACTGCTATTACTCATTATAATTTCCCACGCTGGGAGCAAAAAATGATCTCTTGACAGTGTTTTATACATAGTCATATCTATCCTATAAAACAATAAGGGCTGGCGTGTCCGTCGCCAAAACCCTACTGCGCATGCGTGTGCAACCTGTGGCGGTTGGCTGCGCGCGCATCCAACGGCCGTGGCACGCGCACAGCCAGCGTGCGAGAGGGACAAAACAAATCTGATCCATTGGAGAGGCGCACAGCACAGCGCCTCTCCAATGGATCGGATTTGTTTTCTGCATCTCCTCCTTGCCGGCCTCCATCTCCTCCTTGCCGGCCTCCATCTCCTCCGCGCCCGGCCTGCATCTCCTCCGTGCCCGGCCTGCCATATTACCAGTCTGCCATGCCTGCCATGCACAATACCAGTCTGCCATGCAAAATACCAGACTGTCATGCACAATACCAGCCTGCCATGCCTGCCATGCACAATACCAGTCTGCCATGCAAAATACCAGTCTGCCATGCACAATACCAGTCTGCCATGCACAATACCAGTCTGCCATGCATATTACCAGTCTGCCATGCACAATACCAGTTCCCAGCCATATTACCAGTCTGCCATGCACAATACCAGTCTGCCATGCATATTACCAGTCTGCCATGCACAATACCAGTCTGACATGCACATTATCAGTCTGCCATGCACAATACCAGTTCCCAGCCATATTACCAGTCTGCCATGCACAATACCAGTCTGCCATGCATATTACCAGTCTGCCATGCACAATACCAGTTCACAGCCATATTACCAGTCTGCCATGCACAATACCAGTCTGCCATGCATATTACCAGTCTACCATGCACAATACCAGTCTGCCATGCACAATACCAGTCTGCCATGCATATTACCAGTCTGCCATGCATATTACCAGTCTGCCATGCACAATACCAGTCTGCCATGCATATTACCAGTCTGCCATGCACAATACCAGTTCCCAGCCATATTACCAGTCTGCCAGCCATATTACCAGTCTGCCATGCACAATACCAGTCTGCCATGCACATTACCAGTCTGTCATGCACAATACCAGTTCCCAGCCATATTATCAGTCTGCCATGCACAAAACCAGTCTGCCAGCCATAAAACCAGTCTGCCAGCCATATTACCAGTCCGGCAGCCATATTACCAGTCTGCCATGCACAATACCAGTTCGCCAGCCATATTACCAGTCTGCCATGCACAATACCAATCTGCCAGACATATTACCAGTCTGCCAGCCATATTACCAGTTCACCAGCCATATTACCAGTTCGCCAGCCATATTACCAGTCTGCCATGCACAATGCCAGTCTGCCATGCACAATGCCAGTCTGCCATGGACAATGCCACTGCAGAGTGTGCCTGGAGGAAATCCCGCTCTGAAGCTGATTTTGTTCACTTCAAGTTTATTCTCCGGTCATACACCTCTGCCCTCCACTTGGCCAAACAATCCTTCTTCTCATCTCTTATATCTACGCTGTCCTCCAACCCTAAACGGCTCTGGTCCACCTTCAACACCCTCCTCTACCCACCTGCACCTCCCCCCACAGCTGCCTTCAGCGCTCAAGACCTGGCAGACTACTTCCTCAGTAAAACTCTAACTATCAGAAGCAACATCCCAACACAAGATAGTTATCTTCCACCTCCACTCCCACAGGTCCCCTCTGCCACCCTCTGCCGCTTCCTCCCATCCACTGAGGAGGAAGTCAATTCCTTATTGTCCTCCTCACATCTCACCACGTGCCCGCTCGTCCCCATTCCCTCACATCTAATTCCTCCCCTCTCCTCCTCCCTCACCCCTGCTCTCACACACATCTTCAACCTATCTCTCTCCACTGGCTCCTTTCCATCCGCCTTCAAAAACGCGCTAGTTACCCCTTTACTAAAGAAACCATCCCTAGATCCCAACTCTCCATCCAACTACCGCCCTGTATCCCTGCTTCCCTTTACCTCTAAGCTCTTAGAAAACTAGTCTTCAACCGCCTCTCCCTCTTCCTGTCCTCCAATTCCCTACTTGACCCCCTGCAATCTGGCTTCCGTCCCCTACACTCAACTGAAACTGGCCTCACCAAAGTCACCAACGACCTCCTAACTGCTAAAAAAACACGGCCACTATTCTATTCTCATCCTGCTTGACCTCTCGGCTGCTTTTGACACTGTTTACCACCCCCTCCTTCTACAGACCCGCAACTCTGTGGGTCTCGGTGACACTGCACTTGCTTGGGTTGACTCCTATTTATCCAACAGGTCCTTCTGTGTGTCCTTTGCTGGTAACTCCTCCTCTTCATTGCCTCTATCTGTTGGTGTACCTCAAGGCTCTGTCCTTGGTCCTCTGCTCTTTTCCATCTACACCTCCTCCCTGGGCAAAATCATCAACAGCTTTGGCTTTAATTACCACCTCTACGCTGATGACACTCAGATCTACCTCTCTACCCCTGATCTCAACTCCCCCTGTCCTTTCAAAAGTCAGTGACTGTTTATCTGGCATCTCCTCCTGGATGGCCTCCCACCACCTAAAGATCAACATGTCAAAGACTGAACTCCTACTTATTCCTCCCTCCAATGCCTCCCCACCTCCTGACTTCTCTATCACGGTGGAGGGTATCACCATCTCCCCATCAAACCAAGTTCGCTGTCTTCGAGTTACACTTGACTCTGCTCTTTCCTTCATCCCCCACATCAAGTCTCTTTCCTCCTCCTGCCGATACCAACTGCGTAATATTTCCAGAATTCGGCCATTTCTTACCGCTGTCACCACAAAACAACTCATACACGCCCTGGTAATCTCCTGACTCGACTATTGCAATAATCTCTTATCTGGCCTCCCTCTGTCCCGCCTCTCCCCCCTACAATCCATCCTGAATGCCTCCGCCAGGCTAATTCACCTCACCCGCCGCTCTGTCTCTGCCGCTCCCCTCTGCGAGGATGCATATTACCAGTCTGCCATGCACAATACCAGTTCCCAGCCATATTACCAGTCTGCCAGCCATATTACCAGTCTGCCAGCCATATTACCAGTCTGCAATGCACAATACCAGTCTGCCATGCACAATACCAGTCTGCCATGCACATTACCAGTCTGTCATGCACAATACCAGTTCCCAGCCATATTACCAGTCTGCCATGCACAAAACCAGTCTGCCAGCCATAAAACCAGTCTGCCAGCCATATTACCAGTCCGGCAGCCATATTACCAGTCTGCCATGCACAATACCAGTTCGCCAGCCATATTACCAGTCTGCCATGCACAATACCAGTCTGCCAGACATATTACCAGTCTGCCAGCCATATTACCAGTTCGCCAGCCATATCACCAGTTCGCCAGCCATATTACCAGTCTGCCATGCACAATACCAGTCTGCCATGCACAATACCAGTCTGCCATGGACAATGCCAGTCTACCATGCACAATACCAGTCTGCCATGCACATTACCAGTCTGCCATGCACAATACCAGTCTGCCATGCATATTACCAGTCTGCCATGCACAATACCAGTCTGCCATGCACATTACCAGTCTGCCATGCACAATACCAGTCTGCCATGCACAATACCAGTCTACCATGCATATTACCAGTCTGCCATGCACAATACCAGTCTGCCATGCATATTACCAGTCTGCCATGCATATAACCAGTCTGCCATGCACAATACCAGTTCCCAGCCATATTACCAGTCTGCCAGCCATATTACCAGTCTGCCATGCACAATACCAGTCTGCCATGCACATTACCAGTCTGTCATGCACAATACCAGTTCCCAGCCATATTACCAGTCTGCCATGCACAAAACCAGTCTGCCAGCCATAAAACCAGTCTGCCAGCCATATTACCAGTTCGGCAGCCATATTACCAGTCCGGCAGCCATATTACCAGTCTGCCATGCACAATACCAGCTCGCCAGCCATATTACCAGTCTGCCATGCACAATACCAGTCTGCCAGACATATTACCAGTCTGCCAGCCATATTACCAGTTCGCCAGCCATATTACCAGTCTGCCATGCACAATACCAGTCTGCCATGCACAATACCAGTCTGCCAGCCATATTACCAGTTCGCCAGCCATATTACCAGTCTGCCATGCACAATGCCAGTCTGCCATGGACAATGCCAGTCTGCCATGGACAATACCAGTCTGCCAGCCATATTACCAGTTCGCCAGCCATATTACCAGTCTGCCATGCACAATACCAGTCTGCCATGCACAATACCAGTCTGCCAGCCATATTACCAGTTTGCCAGCCATATTACCAGTCTGCCATGCACAATGCCAGTCTACCATGCACAATGCCAGTCTGCCATGGACAATGCCAGTCTGCCAGCCATAATGCCAGTCTGCCAGCCATAATACCAGTGTCTCATAATACCAGTGTGCCTAAATACCAGCCTGCCATGCCATGCATACCACGTGCCATTAAATATACGCATAATGTATACGCTACAAAAAAATGCCCGCCCAACCCAACACAATCTAAGGGGCCCCATGAGCTTACAATCTAAGGGGCCACATGAGCTTACAATCTAAGGGGCCACATGAGCTTACAATCTAAGGGGCCACATGATTTTACAATCTAAGGGGTCCCACGAGTTTACAATCTGAGGGGTCCCACGAGTTTACAATCTGAGGGTCCGGTTCCCGTGATTTTACAATCTAAGAGGGAAGAGGAACCTACTCTAATATATAAATTCCTTTGTAATGCGCTGTCAGCTGTGTGCGCACCCATCACAGCTGCTCAGTCGGCCCTCCTGTTGCGGATGGGATGGCGATGGACGCGTTACAAACGTATTTATATAGAGAGATACTCTTGGATAGGACATTGGAAAAAAACTATGTGGACTTGAATTCTGACCTGGCGACAACAACAATAGACTGCCCTCTGGGCAGGCTTTCCACCTAGTTATTCATAAAACAGCATCCTCCAAAACACAAGCAAAATCTTTTTTTTGTAAATGTTTTTTTTTTTGTAATTTTTTTTAGAAAAATGCAGTAACAGGTTCTCATTTCACTTTTTTTTTTAACAAGAATTCCCTATAGAATATAAAACCACAATGGTTTGGATGATAGAATGGGAAAAAAATAATTTTACAAGCTGTAAATGATTGAAATCTTAATGAAAAATGAATCACACAGTATCTGCCTGGTTAGATATAGCCGTATCTGTACTATTAAATATCCTAAAATATGTTTTTATTTCACTAAATTCCAAAAAGAGCCACTAAAATATTCAGCTCCAGGCCCATAGAGATCTTAATCCGGCCCTGTGCCTATGCGTGTGAAACTACAGAGTTTACTTAGGTCCAATTACGTAAAAGGCAGATCTGCAAATTCTGCAGTGCCAGAAAATAAATATTTTTTATCTTTAACTTACACACGTCATGTCTTTCTTTTTACAAAAAAAAACAGTTGTGTGCAATTTAGATGTCAATCTAGCACGGTCAGCATTTTCAGTTGGTTCTTTTCTGCTTGATAACAAATATTGGTGAACAAAAAAGGATGACAAAACAGCTGATGGTGCATTCTTGCTTTCTATAAGATCCAGGAGAGAAACATTCATTTTGCACGGCTTTGTATTTCTCGTACCTGAAGCCTGAGCTCCTCCTCCCTCTAGCAGCCACCATGCGTCACGGGACAGCCGAAGAGAAGGCCATCATTGGCAAAGTATTCCAGATGGTTGATCTGGAGCATGATGGTGGTGATGCCCTGTCAAGATAAAAAAAAGCCAATAAAATGTATTAGTTTATGTTTTGAGGAAAGCACATCTTTTTTTTAATCCCCCTCTAAATACTAGGGTTGGTTAAGTTATACTGTAGTAAGGTACAATACTCATGTTGTATAGTACTTACAATCCATGACCTTTCTATGTGATCCATATAATTCATATGTAATTCAGGGATGTTTAATGAATTTGGGTTTTGATCTTCGCCTTTTTATATGACAGCTTAATACAACTGCACAGTTTGCCTTTAAATACTCAGCATCAGCATAAAAACGTATGTTTCTGGAGGGGCTAAATTGTATTTATGGATAGATAGTGAAGAGATACATTTAAGATTGCATATGCTGTTTTGTTGAGTCACATGTTACATTTCTAAAGCTGTTAGCCATGTGATTCAAGTTTATTTATTAATAACAACAATCTGGTGGTGCACACTAATACACAGAAATGGTACAAGCACATAATACAAAAGGTAAACGGATATGGAATACATAAAAGCGGTTCCCCAACCTCTCTACAACTCAATATTGATACAGACACAAGCTCAAGCATGTACTGGCCATCGGGACTACTGGGAGGTTCCCAGTGGGCCAGTGTGACCGGCCGCCTGCGCCTCGCATAGACCACCCGTGGCTCGCGTAGGCCGTCCTACAAGAGCCGCAGGCGGCCAGGGAGGTAGATCTGACAAATAGTGAGCGTAGTTTACCTTTGAAAGGCGTGGTTTGGATCATCGTCTTCCATTGATAGGAGTAATTCCTGCGAGTTCTTTGAATGTCTGGGAGCTCCTGAGCGGGCGTGGCTTGGCCGTGTGCCACAGCCAGGGCCGTCTTTAACGCGGGGCAAAAGGGGCAGCTGCCCCAGTCCCACTCATTGTTGAGGGGCCCAAAGCAGCTGCCCCTTGGGGCCCATAAACTGTGGATGACAGCCGCCGATCATAAGGATATCCAGGGCTTTTTTTTTTCCTGGCGACCAGCACGTCACGAGCCGGCAGCTGAATGATTGAGAGGAGGAAACGGAGCGTGTTTCTCCTCCTTCCTCCAGCTGCTAGCGACGTGCGAACATCTCGCGAGATTTCAAGAGCTGTGTTTGATGGGCAGCGCGTGCAGGTCACGTGCTGCCCCCCCCCCCCGCAGCTCACAGTAGGGTTGTGCGTTTCGGGTTTCGGAATTTTCACGAAATTTCCCGATTCGTGCATTCGTATTCAGCCGATTTCACGAAAATTTTCAGATCCGAATTTTCCGAAAACGGAAACTTTACGAAACGAAACGAAAATTTGTTCGGAATTTTCGAATGGACTAGAAATGTGTAAAAGCGAAAATCATTTTCGTTCCATTCGTAATTTCGGCTCCATTCCTGATTTCGGTTCCTTTTCAGTAATTTCGGACAACATATTTTTTGGTTATATCGCTGATTCTGTAATTTTGTATCATTCCCATCTCAATGTGTCCTTCTTGTAAAACATGAGAAATCTCAATGGCAGAATTATCGTATCGACAGAATTATCGTATCGACAGAAATATCGTATCGACAGAATTATCGTATCGACAGAAATATCGTATCGACAGAATTATCGTATCGACAGAAATATCGTATCGACAGAATTATCGTATCGACAGAAATATCGTATCGACAGAATTATCGTATCGACAGAAATATCGGACCCGAAAAACCATTAGTTTACGTCAAAACGAATAGACACTTTGAAACGAGGAGAACAGACGTTCCGAAAAAGATACGAAAATGATACGAAAACGAAACGAACCGAAACGGAAATGAGCCGAAACGAAATTTACAAAATACGAACGAACCGAACCGAATCGACCCGAAAAAAAAATCGGTGCACAAGTCTAGCTCACAGCCTTACCTCAGCCTGGCGAGACCCGCCGCTGCCAAGATCCTCACACCAGGCAGAGAGAATGTAAGGGAGATAAAAAGACACGGGTCAAAGCTGCTTCCTTCTTCAGCCATCAAGCGTAATGGGGGTTAATCTTGTTTGCTGGACACGGAACGTCCATGCTCTGCATAGCGCTACGAGCAGAGCCCTCTCCCTGCATTCCTGGTGTTTCACCTACACAGCCTGTGGGACCTGAGCACACCCATAAACGAAGAGGATCAAAGCTGATTTATAGCAGCAGCACATTAAGAGACTCTTCTAAAACAGAATAAAATAATGCTTGTCTGTTTGTTTTGTGGCCGTTTATGTATTTTAGTTGAGACAGCTTGAATTGCTTTTAATCAGTTTGTCTTATCAGTATGTACGGTATCTGCCTGCAGAGACAATATCATTTGGTAAACTGACGCTCTACACATCCTGACCACTTTATATTTTTTTAAATGGTCGGGATAAGAGGAGTGCCCCCCCCCTATTTTTGCTATAAAGCTGGGTGAAGTGGATGAGTTTTCTCCACCCAGCGTCACCAGCAGCCAGGGAATTAGAATTTCCTGGCTGCCAGTTACTACTCAGTTACTAGTGACGTCGGCACTAGGGATGTGCGTTTCGGGTTTTGGAATTTCGGAATTTTCACGAAATTTCCCGATTCGTGTCTTCGGATTCACCCGAATTTCCGAATCGGGTCGGACCCGAAAACCGATAGATCCGAAAAGGTTTCCGAGCCGAAACGAAAAATTTTCGGATTTTTCGAATGGACTTGAAATGTGTCAAATCGAAATTTATTTTTGCTCTATTCATGATTTCGGTTCCATTCGTGATTTCGGTTCCATTTCGGTAATTCTGGACATCGTATATTTAACTATTATCGGTTATATCGCTGATTCTGTAAATTTTGTATTTGTCAGGCTAGGGTCAGACTGAGGCAGTGCGAACGCGCGTTCTGGCGCACATAATCACGGCCGCACTAGCAGCAGATGACGGGCAATGACAGCCAATATACGAAGTACGGCCGCACAAAAGTCCGGCCGCGCAACGCAAGTGGAAAATGAACGCATTTTTTCGAGAACGTTAAACCGCTGGTACTGACGTACAGAGTGCGCTGCGGCCGCATAGCAGCGTGTGTGCGTGATTAGGAGACGTCAGACGCTGCTAGTGTGCGGCCAACATAACGTTCAAACAGCCGGATTTCCCTAGACTTCTTTTCACCCCATCGTCATGAAATACGTCCAGAATTGCGCATCGTCTGACCACTTAAGCGTATTCCGTGAAAAAATGCGTGCGCACGCATCAACGTACATTTTGACGGTGGCCGCAGAAAAGGCGCTCATCTGTCCCTAGCCTAAATGCGTATCATTTGTTTCTTGTGGCATTCGGGTCAGTTTAGCGTTTTTTAAATCGTTTTGTTCATTTTTCTTGTTCCTTGGCTTTCATACCATTTTAACATGATTAAATAAAGTTGTGAAATGTATATTCAATTATTCATAAGAAAAAAAGGATCTTTATTTATTAAAATAAAAACACGATAGAATCGGCAGAATTATCGTAGACACTTTGAAACGAGGAGAACAGACGTTCCGTAAAAACAAAAATTTCCGAAATTTCCGAAAAGTCGATACAAAAAACGAGCAAAGTGACCCGAAAACACGAAAAATGGGTCGATATTCCGAAAAAAAAATGTACACGAAAAACGAACCGAACCGAATCGAAACAGAAATCGGTCGAAACGAGCCGAATCGAAAAGTTTAAACATCCGAACAAATCGAACCGAACCGAACCGAAAAAAAATCGGTGCACAAGCTGTCAGGTGCTGGTTCTGGGGTGGTAGGATTGAGCCCAATATGCAATAAGGGAAACAAAGATTCAGATAAACATATACAAGAGAGGGTTTATTTGGAGTAACATAAAGGCAATAAACAAATATATATGAAGGAGCTGGATAAGAGGAGGAAGGGAAGACACTGAATATATATATGTGTAATTAACTGAAAGCAAGATGAGAAAAGAGTAAACAGAAGGATAGTACTAAGCTACTCTAAACTATAGAAAGGAGACAATATGAGAATGAAGGCTAAGGAGATCGTTAGAGAAAAATAGAAAACAAAAGGCAGAAGAGTCTTGGTAGGCAAAGGGTCTTGGGTCTGTAGGTGTTCCTGGGAATGCAAGGTAACGGGCTGAGTGTTCTGCGAGATGCAGGGCAGCAGACTCCGAGGAATGCAGGTACAGAGGACAACGGGAAGAGGATTCTACGAGGTGCAGGGCAGCAGGTCGAGGATACGGCAGCGGGCTGAAGATTCTGCGAGGTGCAGGGCAGCAGGCTCCGAGGAATGCAGGAACAGAGGGCAACGGAATGAGGGTTCTGCGAGGTGCAGGGCAGCGGTTGAGGATTCGGCAGCGGCTGAAGATTCTGCAAGGTGCAGGGCAGCAGGCTCCGAGGAATGCAGGAACAGAGAGCAACGGAATGAGGGTTCTGCGAGGTGCAGGGCAGCGGTTGAGGATTCGGCAGCGGCTGAAGATTCTGCGAGGTGCAGGGCAGCAGGCTCCGAGGAATGCAGGAACAGAGAGCAACGGAATGAGGGTTCTGCGAGGTGCAGGGCAGCGGTTGAGGATTTGGCAGCGGCTGAAGATTCTGCGAGGTGCAGGGCAGCAGGCTCCGAGGAATGCAGGAACAGAGAGCAACGGAATGAGGGTTCTGCGAGGTGCAGGGCAGCGGTGGAGGATCCGGCAGCAGGCTGAAGATTCTGCGAGGTGCAGGGCAGCAGGCTCCGAGGAATGTGTGGAATGTTGGCACAGCGGGCAAGAAATGCTGGAGGAAACAAAATAGATTAATGTTCTTAGGCAGGAACAGGAGGTAGCTCCCTGTCAGCTTGGTGTTTAACCCTTTCGCTGCTGAGGCTTTTCCCGCCCCTGTGCTGAGGTCATTTTTTACCTGTTTTGCGCATCATGTTTAAACGTGTTTTTAAGGCTTATTTTAGTATATGACACCGACATATTATATATCGTTCTTTCCGTCAGACTCGGTAGATTCATAATATGTCATTATTATATGTATACGTTATGTCATGTCTGTATATTATAACAAAAAATGCAATAAAATATGTATTTTCAATAATTTACAATGTGTAAAGTGTTTTTTTCCACATTTTAACATGCGAGCAATTGCGGTTATATTTTGTATGGGGTGCGCTTGTTAAAAAAATTAGAGATGGGGTCTCGTTACATTTTTTTTTGGGGAAAATGACACTATTTTTAACAAACGCACCGCATACAAAAATCGTTAGTGCAGCATCATTGTTCACATTATAATTGAAATGGGAACAATATTGCTACACTAACAAACCAAAAAAAATAAAAAAAAAGTGTTTATTTTTTTTTTTAATTTTTTTTTATTTTTATTTTTATTTTTTTTTTTTTTTTACAAAATTTTTAACTTTCATGTTTGGTATCGTTGGAACGGCCATGCTCTGGCCGATCCAACCATATCAAAATTTAACCCCTAACTGCCACGGATCGGGAGATAGGGAGTTCATTGGAACTCCCTATCTCCACACTTGGTGGCAGTTAGGGGTTAACTGTAGGACTGGCGTCATCGTGCTACGCACGATGACGCCAGTCCTCTGGGGGAGTTCCCGGAAGCTTGGCCGACATCCAAGATGTCGGCCAGCTCCGGGAAAGGATCGCGAACCGGCGCTTTTCAGCGCCGATTCGCGATCCAGCTCCCCAGGGGTTAATGCCAGGCATCATTTGGAAGGGCAGGCTGTGCCCTTCCAAATGATGCCTGGGTTAAGCCCCTGTGCGCCGCCGATCGGGAGGGAGAGAGGTCCGAACGACCTCCCCCCCTCCCTTTCAGGCGCCTCCTCCGCACATGCGGGGGGGGCGCCTGAATTAGGTGTCATCGCGCCCCCGCGATGACACCTAATAATGGCGGCTGCTGGTCCGGATGCCGGGCTGACATCCAGGATGTCAGCCCGCACCGGAGGGGCCAGCGATCGGCCGGAACCCGGCCGAACGCTGACCCCGATGCGAGGACGCACTCAGCGCGTCCTCCGCATACCAGCGGGAATGCTGAGGACGCGCTGAGCGCGTCCTTAGCATTCAAGTGGTTACCAAGGTAATGCAGAAGCATTGGACCTTGGGAGTGGTTCCTTTTTGTAGAGGGGAATAAGGGTGCATTAGCCAGCACCTGGTTGCTGGATCAGCCTGGTTGTAGAGGAATTACCAGTCTCCTTACAGGAAACTGGCTTGCTTTTAGGTTTCCTGCGGCGCTGGCGTCTCGGGGCATTACACAAGCCTAGTTGGCACACAGGGAGCATGTTGACGTCACTATCTCTGGGACCAGTCTCATTAGCGACCAGTCTCAGACAGGCTGCGATGGATCACAACTGCGCCTGCGCACAGCTCTGATCCATCATTCTGCACTGTTGGTACAGGACTTAAGTACATAAAGTTTGCAAGTCCTGTAGTTTTGCGCAATTTGTGTTTCCTACACTACAAAAGTAGCGCAGGAAGCGGAAACTGCATGGAAAAGCTTCTGGAACGTGCAGGAGTCCCTGAGCCGAAGAGCAGGTGCTGCACCCACCGTAGGACAAAAGGTGAGTAAACCTGGGCAAAATCTATACTATAATTGAGTAAGGCTTGGCGTGTCCGTCGCCAAGCCTTACTCTGCGCATGCGCGCGCAACCAGCGGCGGTTGGTTGCGCGCGCATGCAACCGCCGCGGCACGAGCCGGCTGTGCGCTCGCCGCCGCGGTTACAAGATGCACACAGCAGCTGGGTAGAGGCTGCGCTCGCAGCCTCCACCCGGCTGCCGCGCGCATCCAACCCCCGAGCGGCGAAGGGAAACTTCCCTCGCTTCCGCTCTCTGAAGGACCCAAGACCCGGTCACGTGGGAGTCCCACGTGACCGCGGCTTGGGTCCTTCAACGACCGGAAGCTGGGAAACTTTCCATTCGCCGCTCGGGAAGGTAAGTATAAGGAGCTCATGGGGCGGCTGTCCGAATGCCGATAGAGCATTCGAACAGCCGCCCCATGTCTGGTCTGGGGTCTGAGCTGGGGCATATCCATGAGAGCTTGGGGGGCAATATCCACGAGCTGGGGGCAAAATCCACGAGCTGGGGGCAATATCCAGGAGCTGGGGGCAAAATCCAAAAGCTGGGGGCAATATCCACGAGCTGGGGGCAATATCCACGAGCTGGGGCAATATCCACGAGCTGGGGCAATATCCACGAGCTGGGGCGGTATCCACGTGCTGGGGCAATATCCACGTGCTGGGGCAATATCCACATGCTGGGGCAATATCCACGAGCTGGGGCAATATCCACGTGCTGGGGCAATATCCACGTGCTGGGGCAATATCCACGAGCTGGGGCAATATCCACGTGCTGGGGCAATATCCACGTGCTGGGGCAATATCCACGAGCTGGGGCAATATCCACGTGCTGGGGCAGTATCCACGTGCTGGGGCAGTATCCACGAGCTGGGGCAATATCCACGTGCTGGGGCGGTATCCACGTGGTGGGGCAGTATCCACGTGCTGGGGCGGTATCCACGTGCTGGGGCAGTATCCACGAGCTGGGGCAATATCCACGTGCTGGGGCGGTATCCACGTGCTGGGGCAGTATCCACGAGCTGGGGCAATATCCACGTGCTGGGGCAGTATCCACGTGCTGGGGCAATATCCACGAGCTGGGGCATATATCCACAATAGACTGCCCTCTGGGCAGGCTTTCCACCTTGTAAAAAAAATAATTGGGCAGAGGCTGTCAGCAACCTCTGCCCAGTTATTTAAGGGCAAAAGGGACACTACTTTTCAATAGTGTTCCTTTAAAATTAGACAAGCTCTGTGAGACACTCACATACCGCACATTACTGTGAGTTATTGCTGTGGAGCTCTGTGATACACTCACTCACACACCGCACATTACTGTGAGTTTCATTAGTGTAAAACTGTTCATTTGCACTTTATTACTGAAAGTTATTAAGATAGAACTGTTAATAGAAATACTGTATATGACGAGAAAGGATGAAGCTAGAATTGGCATGTGTGTACTGTTACAGATCAACCTATGGACTTTTGTTTGTGAGCCAGTTCTTTGCGTTTAAATTATTAAAGCTTTTTGAGACAAATCCATGATTTTTTTGTGGGGGTTTTTTGGGGATGTTGGGGGTGGGGAGCAAAATTATGCGGTGGGCAGGCTTCCGGGGGGGGGCCCAAGAAAATGTTTGCCCAGGGTCCAATCAGTATTAAAGACGGGCCTGGCCACAGCCACTCTGCACCAGTGGGTTATGCAAGCTGAAAGAGTGGCTTGGTGAGGCGACCAGACAAGCGGTCTGCGAACAGAGAAGACCCCGGGCTGGAGAGCAGGATGGGGTGGTTGGGGATGTGTAGTCTCATGTGGGTGACCGCTGTGCTGCTGAGCCAACGAGCTGTCCATGGTATGTGCTTCATATCAAATAGCTGTGCTAGGGCCATGCGTGCTGAGACCAAGGTCCTGTGTGTCTGTACCCACCACCCACCCATCCCACCCTGCCATTCCCATGGATTTACTGTCCGGGAGAAGCTTGGCAGCCTGACTATTCTGTATGTATAATCATTTCTTAACTGGGCTGACATTTTATACACGGGATGGGGGGGGGGTTGATACGGCAATATCTTTAAATATTCAGATCTGGAGCTACTCTGGTGATTAATTTACTCGGCTTACCTCTCTAGACATAGATTAATATAATCTATTAATACAGCATCATTACTTACAGAACCTTCTGTGCTCTGGACACTGACTGTCTGGGATAGCTGAGACCACCTGCTTATTAGTTTTTCCATTCATACCATTACATGATTATGATAATGCTACTTTTTATATGGTTTTTGAGTTTTTAAACAATTTCTTTGTCTTGTTTACATTGTGTCGGTATGAACAAAAACTCCTTGGTGAGGCACCGATTGCTCTGCGATGTCCTGTGTGTGATGTGAAAGTAACACAATAGGGGAAACACAAAATCTTTAGCTCCAGCCCCATAGAGATCTTAATCCGCCCCTGCGCGTTTCCATAATTGGAGTGGGCCGGTCTGTATAAAGTCCAGGAATGATTTTTTTTGTCCCAGTCCAGCCCTGCTAAAGGGTGAAGTCGGTGCGGCCTATTATGCTTTAATACAGTGTTTCCCAACCCTGTTCTCAGTTACCCCTAAAAGGCCTGATTTTAAGGATTACTTTGGGGAAATGTAGACTGAATCCTGCAATCACTGAGCAGCAAATCATATGACATGTGCTGTGCTCAGATATCAGCAAACCTGGCTTGGTAATGGTATCTGAGGACCAGAGGTGGAAACCACTACCTAAGTGGCTCCTTATTAGCATCTCTATTATGTGTGAGCTGCTATGTTGGCATCTTCACTCTTAATAGAAGGGAGTCACTAATAGGTACAAGCAGTGGCATCATGCTCCCTCGCTGGTTTGGTCTCCTGGGATCTCACCTCCCATTGTGTCGCGACCAATAGCTCTCACCTCCAAGTTTATCTCTACGCATAGCTCTCACCTCCCATTGTGCATCTACTCATACCACTTAAGACCAGAGTCTCCCAGTTGGGATTTTTTAGTAAATACTGTTTTGGGATGAGAATAACGCGCAAACTCAAAACTCCTCGTTATTCTTTGGCTGACTGCACATTGGTGCTTCCCTTGCAACCTGTATTACAGGTTACGCACGCCTTATCCAGAATGCTCGGGTCTTTGAGAATTCTGTATTTAGGGTTTTTCCAGGTTTCAGAATCCGGGAGGAGCTGTTGTTTTAGAGGACGGAGATCACAGCGGGAGAGTCGCAATCCCCTTCTTACCGCAGCCAACAACGTGTACATATGCCGGGATCGCTGTGTGGTTACTGAGGGCATGCTGCACAGAGCCAGCAGCATGTTACACAGTGGGGCTCTTCAGAAGCTTCCAGCATGTGGCGTGGTCTGCTGCAGCGCTTGGGAGCCAGGTTCCAGTGGCAGGATCCTCCAGAGAGCCTTTAATCCAGAAAGTCTGGAAGGCTCCAAATATTTCAGAGCCTTCCGAATTTCAGTATTTGGGATAAGGGGTGGTCAACCTGTATCAATAACATATATTAATTTGAAGTAAGCACCTGTGGAATGGCAACTCACGCCATTCGTGTTAACGAGTGAGTTGCTAAGAATGACAGCCCCACTCGTTAACACTAATGTGGCTCGGTACGAATAAGGCCCATCGTGTGTTCTTCGAGGAGCAGGGTGATATTAAATCCTCTATTTGAAAACCGTATAAGATGATTGTCATGGAACACAACATTTATCAAGTAATATATACTGTATATATTTTTCATCATTGCACAAAAAACCATCTGTGGCGAATTACAATGTTATAACACTATCTGGGTTATGAGAAAGGTGAAACTCTGGAGAACATTTGTAGAAGTGAAAATGCTAGGTCAAAGTAGCTGATTTGGAAAGTGAGATAAATGGGAGAATTTTTCTGGTTTGGCTATTTTGACCTAGAATTTTCACTTCTCCAAAAGTTCTCCAGAGTTTCACCTTTCTCTGAATAACCCTGCATATATGTATATTTAAAGGTGTCTACACATAATTCCATTTCCCTAACCATTGTGAAATAAGAAACGAGTCCTGTCATGGTAACAAAAAGGTTATAATATCTATTATAACCATTTTCTTTTTTCTTATCTGGTTTTTACTTCTGTGCACTTCGCTGTACGATCCTATGAGATCAGCATAATTCAGTCCTGTGGAAGAATCGAAATGGGCCAGACCTGATTCAAACTAGCAATGTCAGTCATATTGTTCCCCTTATCTGTTATGACTGGAGTCAGGTGCAGAAGAGAAATGTATGACCAAGCAGATTGTGATAGGCGTGACACAGTTCATTTTTTCTATAAAATCCAAGGGATAAACCCTTACCTCCCCAAGCGTTGTACTTCTTGCATTTGAAGCTTGATCCACTCAAACTCTCTAGCAGCCACCATGGTTCACTGGACAACCGAAGAGAAGGCCTCCATTGCCTCTGCATGGAAGCATATCGATCTTGAGCATGATGGTGGTGATGCCCTGGCAAGGTAAGAAAGATAATTCGATTTTCCTTCAGTGTCTTGAGAAAAAATAAGTTATATATATATATATATATATATATATATAATGTTTCTGGAGTATTTGTAATCTAATGGAGATAGTTCCTGTATTACACGGGTTTTCAATGAAGACTTTAATCTTTGGATGTTTTAGAAATGAATTGTATATGTTAAATTAACTTTGGAAAAGAAGTGGCAGACTATGCATGGGGCGACATTCTGAAGAAACAGCTGCCTAATTTCTGAACTTAATTATCTATAAACTCTTTATTGTTCCATAGATAGACTTTCCACGACCGCCCTGTAGATCCTATAATGTAACATTTAGAAGCTCTTAATTCTGGCTTATTATTTGTGTTCAAGGCTATCCACACTGAGCTTTTACTTTCCCTAAAGTATTTTTTTTTTTTAGAACTATTAAACAACTTTGTGGTTTTTATTACGTATGTCAAATCTATCCGTTCACACGATTATCTTACTATAGGTTGTATCTTGTAATATTCTGGTCCTCTCTCATTAGGCTGCTCTTCGTCTACCCTTGGACCCAGAGGTATTTCAGCACCTTCGGAAACCTGTCCAACCCATCCACAAATGCCAAAGTACAGGCCCATGGCAAGAGGGTTCTGGCAGCTCTTGACAATGCAGCCCACCACTTGGATAGCCTCAAGGCCACTCTCCATGACCTGAGTGACATCCATGCCAACAAGCTGCACGTGGACCCAGAGAACTTCAGGGTATTGTTTTCATAACACATTCTTGTTTGGCATTTGTCTAGTTCCTATTTTTGATATAGGTAACCTCACATAAGGATTATGACGTTCTTCCAAGAATAGAGATTCATTATGCCTGATACTCGCATGAGGAACATTTGGGTATCTTGGACCAGAGAGTTATGAAACCATTAATATACCATTGTGCCTCTACCCATCGCTCTCACCTCCCCCTGTGCCTCTACCTGTACCTCTCAACTCCTTTTGTGCTTCTTCCTAAACCTCTCAACTCACATTGTGCCTCTACCTATACCTCTCACCTCCCATTGTGTCGCGACCAATAGCTCTCACTCTCCAAGTTTATCTCTACGCATAGCTCTCACCTCCCATTGTGCATCTACTCATACCACCCATCTCCCATTGTCCCTTTACCCATCCTTCTTAGCTTCTATTGTGCCTTTACCCATACTTCTCAGCCATCTGCCATTTTCTTTCTATCTCACACGTCTTTTTCCTAAATCTCCCCCATCTCATTATTCCTTCCCTCTGACCCTCCCATGGATTGTGCCCTTTCTCTACCCCTCTTTGTGTTGAAGGCAGTTGGTGCCCAAATAGTTACTTTTCCTCAGGGCCAAATGTTGGGGAATGGGATTGGAGCTGCAGGTACAACAACTAGTATGGCAAATCATCCCTGACAACAATTAAATTCCAGATTTCATTTGGTCAAACCAACCATGAAGTTCACAATCAGTTTTAGAGAGCTGCTAGATGACTAATTCTTCTCCATGCAGCCCTTTCATGCTCCATTACCCGTACATTCCCGAGTGTTACAAACTGACAAATAGTCTCTTAAACCATATGAGAGTAGTCCATTAAATCAGCTCTAAATGATGTAGCATTCATATTGCTTGCCACAAATACCATAGGGATTATTCACAAAGCGTCAATGTTGCAATTTCCATTGGAAACCACCAGTATTGCAGCGCCAACAGACCCCTGCAGGTCACAAAGCTAAAATCCAAAGAGCAACAGGAGAAGCTTTACTGTGCAGGTGTTCCTCTTTGACCTTAGTTTGACAACGGTCTGCGCTGCTACACAAATTTTCGCCAGTATTTCCAACACCAGTGATTTGTGAATAACACCCTTATAAAAGTAGATTCTCTACCTTGGTCACATCTTCTCAGGCAGCTAAGGAGTTCCTCATGTTCTTATTAGGATCATGCAATTCATTTTCTGACATTATGTAGAATTCATGAATTTGCACGCTGCCAAATACAATCATTTAATAACTTGGATTCGCAATCCCTTAGTGTTATTAATTAAATTGATTTCCTGTGACAGAATGAAAATCCCGCGTAACAGCAGGCAACCCTATTTCTGTACTTCCTAATGGCATGTACAAGGAAAACATGGCGGAGGTGGCAATCTTATTTAATGTCTCTCAATCAATTAATTACAATGCACAAAACTAACCGTATGGATTAATATATCAAAGCGATCATAATCAGACATCAAAGATATATATATATATCTATCTATCTGATTTCCTTCTTTAACCAAATATAATGGAAAGACAATAACACTATCTCTTTCCAATTCAGTTTATTTCTATATTTTAACATGTTTGTCATTGCTCAGGGACTGTTTTAATAATCAGTTGTAAGGTCTGACCCTGTCTGTTTAATCACACTTTCTCCTGTTATATTGTTTTCTAGTTTTATTTTTGTTTGTTTTCTTTTGCAATTCGCATTCAGCTAAATATTAATGGATTGTGTGGTTTCTTCCATTACAGCGCTTCGGGGAAGTGTTCATAGTCGTGCTGGCCACCAAACTGAAGACTGCTTTCACTCCTCCAGTCCACGCAGCCATTGAAAAGTTCTTTGCAGTTTCAGTGGATGCTCTGAACCACGAATACCACCACTAAGTGTAGCCACAGCTAAAACTGCATGTCAGCAATAAAAGATCAAATAAACTCGTGACTTGAAATCAGACCTTTCTGTTCTAGTGGTTTTTGTGAAGTCTATGTTATGTTATACTGTCCATGAATGTCTTTAAACCAGGGCCAGGTAAAATGAAGCACCCCTAAATATCACTGCCATGATCCTCAGTAGGAACCTGATCAGAGGTGTCCTTGGTTGCATTCATCCTACCTATTAATGCATTGAAAACAACATTCTCACGAGTCTCCTAACTAATTTCAGGGCAGGATGAAAGGCCGGTTATTATCTCCAAAGATACAACATACCTTGGATAGCGCACTCTATTTCAAGGATTTGAGTTGGAGTGCTTTTCCCCTGGAATGTTGGATAGATTTGTCTTAAGAAGCACCCGTCTGTTATTCTTTGTTTAGCGTGAGTGCAACCTTCAATATTTTATATATATATAATATATATATATATATAGTGTATTGTGTGTATATACTGTATATTATACATACATATTACTGTACGTATGCTTCAGTAAAAAGTATGTATATTTTTTTACATAAGCAGATATATATATATATATATATATATATATATTACAAAATAGCAAGGGAAGAGCAATACATTTCAAAAGATATATAAGAATCTTAGTTTATAGTTGCAGAGGACACTTACATATCCCAGCAATTCAGAGAACCGCTTACAGAGCTCATGTGCTACATTCCCCATATGCAGCAAAGAATTCTGGGTAGGATATGCAAACGAGGTCAACAACTTCTCACTTTTTTTATTAATGTGTGCGTCTAACCACGAAAAACATTTAGGGCCAAATTACATTGTTCGCGTTAAAACGCTCGCGCAATGCGTGAATTTGTGCGCCAAGCGTTAAACGTTAACGTGCATAAATCACTGCTGGAATTACAATCCTCGCGCGTTTTTTTCATCCGTCGAGAACTAACGCGCGTTAAACAGACACGCACAAATGCTCACGCAGTAACGTTGCGCGCAGAAATCAGTGTGCAGACTGTTTTTTTCACGAGATTTAGCCAATCAGAATTAAGAACCACAATTATCTCACGTTACGTTTTTGCGCCTGTCAAATCTGAGTATATATGCTGCAGCAACAATAAATGCACTCACAACTTCTCCATTTTATTGGTTTGGTATGTGTAGAATGTGTAACTATAGTTTGCAGCACTTTTTTTTTTCGGCTGGTGTATTTGGTTTCGGCCAGGTTGTTCAGATTTGACATTAATATCAGTCTTTTGCAGTTGCCAAAATTATGCGCACAAAGGCTGTGCGTTAAATCCTGCACATAGATTGTAATACCATCTGCTTACCAGCATTCATTCGCGTTTGCGCTCACAATGTTAAGAATAGGACGCGCGCATACAGTACGCTCGCGCATGGTTCGTGCAGGTTCACCCGCGGCCGCGGTAGACAATTACGCGCGTTTGTTGCGCTGACATTGTAATACGGCGTTCGGCGCAAAGAGTTTTACCCCAAGCGTTTGCACGAAGATTGTAATATGGCCCTTATTAGTTACAAATTTAGAAAGTTCAGCACAATCCTCATAAGTACAAGCAACAATCAAGCATAGCAAATAAACTCATGAAGTCAATGCCCATGATTTATTTCCTTAATAATTGCTCCGGTTTTCAACCTTTAGGCCTGGGATATCAAACTCCGACCCTCCAGATGTTTATTGCCTACAACTCCCAGAATTCTTTGAATGCAATAGATGCCAGAGAATCTTGAGAGGTGTGTTACAGAAACATCCGAGGGTGGGAGGGGCAGATTCTAAGATCTCTGAGGCCTGTTCAATACCTCAGCCGCTGCAAGTGCTAAGTTAGCAACTTGCCATTGAACGCCGTTCAACCGCTCAGCGCTCAGCAGTGCTAACCTAGCACTTGCAGCGACCCGAGGAGATGCTGAGTGTGACGTTTTAAAGATGGCCGCCGCCATGAAGCAAGTAACAATGCCGTACAGCAAGATGGCCGCCGCCACGAAGCAAGTAATAATTCCGTACAGCAATGTTAATTTTGAGGTTTTTGTTCACCAAAGCACAAAATATTTATTTATTATTTCCCCCTGCACATAGGCATATATTACAGTTCAATTTATATATTGTTTCAGAAGTAAACATAACGTTTATTCATTAAAAACTATCATTTGTGGTGTGTGCATACAAAACGGAATTGTGCTGACTGCTTCTCTTTATTATATTTTGTCCGAGTGATCCGAAAAACAATCTGAATTTTTCATTAAGAAATTGTCGGCCATTTTGGATTCAAAATTCGCATCCAAAGGGTTCAACGACACTGCTGCAGCAAACTGAATTGCTGCGCTACAGCAATTCAGCAGCTGCTGAGGTATTGAACAGGCCTCTGGTTTAGGTCGTCATCTGCACTTGTCATTTTTTTTATATGGTTCAGATTCAGAATACAAAAAAAGGAAATGAACAATTTCTGATTATTTACAGTTTGTAAACAATAAATGTGACGTGCGTATACCCTAAATTGTTGGGCGCTCAATGTCGACGCTGAAGACCTTTTTTTGTACCTTACATTTTAGTCAGTGACAAGAGGTTATAGTGATAGACGTTAAAGGACTAATAAAAAATTACGGAGCCCACGCTTTACTAAATCTCATCGCCGTGATCTACCTATACCGTGTGCCCTGGATTTGCTGCACACAAAATAGTTAGATCGGACGCACAATTTAATTGTTGCTTTTGTGGTCTCCTAAATGTCTGCAGATTGTATGAGCACAGTCGCAGGAAACGTAGCTGGTGCGCAGGGTGTAGGCAGATTGTACAGACACACATACAGTACATATCCAGTAAATCAAGCAAATTATATATTTCTTTTACATGGCACTAGCGGGGCTCCATAAAAAATATCTGTATATGTAAAATATTAAATTCACAATCGCAGAATGGGTTGATTGGGTGAATGGAATGATGAATATGAAAGGAAAGTGACATTTGTCCCTTTAAACCAGGGGCAGCAACCTTGGCAATCCAGATGTTTTTGGAACTGCATCTCACATGATGCTCAGCCAAACTAATGAGTCCCTTAAAATCGTGGGAGATGTAGTTCCAAAAAATCTGGAGGGCCAAGGCTGCTGACCCCTGCTTTATCATAAAGGGCTAAGGGCTTGATTAATTTGGCCTGGTGGTCGAAAGCGGGACGTTTATCAATGTCACACGGGGTGGCCCCGGGGTTGGGAATATGAGCCCAAGGCACAGTAATCTGCACACACAGGTATGGCTGGAGGGGGGTGAGCAGGCTGAGACTAAACAGAGGATTTGGAGGATGATGGAAAAGGTACCAAAGGTTGTCAGTTCTTGCCAAAACAAGAAAAGAGCACCTATGTATCCAAATGATGCTAACAGGAGTAAAGGATCTTTGTCCCCAGTGCATACACAATTGTACACCTTTATTAAACTCCCGGCTGTTACGATTCTGACGTATTTTATATGTCAGAATCATTACAATTTATTTGGCACCCTGGTGGTATATCAAGTGTGGCCCGAGGCTAATTTCAGTGTTGAAAGCGGTAACCACGAGCCACACTCGGGCTGCATACATTACCTATTCCTGCGCTCCCTCGCTGTCCCCCACAGTCACACTCCGGAGGAGAATGCGATCGCGGAGGTCAGCAAGGGAGCGAAGGACAGGTAAGTATCCAGCCCGAGTGTAGCTCGAGCTTACCGCTTTCAGCACTGAAATTTAACCCCGAGCCACACTTGGGAAAACCACCAGGGAGGTTAAATAATACATACAAATTGACAAGTAGACAAATAAAACTACAAAAATAATGTATAATGACTAGTCAGAGTACCTTTTTCATATCCTCATAGCAGACAGAACAATGCCACACCTGTAGGGTGTATGAATTTGATGAGTTCAAACCAACATGATGGGTCTATATATCCCATAACAGTTGCAATGCATTTGTCTAAAGGTAAATAGGAATGGGTTAAGAGGCATTACCATCCCATATCAGGTATCCTGGGATAAACTCAAGGTTTTAAAGAGGGTAAGCAATCAGCTGCCAATATATCCCTTGCAGAATCCTCTACCCAGTATTATTAATTCTCAGTATCACTAAGATATCAGGGTAAATCAATCTGTCTATCGAGGCCTCATAACATAGGTCACCATTCACAATACCTGCTGATCAGCCAGACTCCTCTTCATTTCAATAGAGGGACCCACTGGTGGCAACCCTGCCAATCCAAGCATCTCTTCCAAAAAATCATGTTAACTGTTAAAATACAAACACTTGACTAGTTTCGCCTGTCTAGCAAGCTTTATCAAGAATTAGTAATACTGGGCAGAGGATTCTGCAAGGGACATATTGGCAACTGACTGCTTACCTTCTTCAAAACCTTGAATTTGGCCTTGAAGAAGCATCTCTTGAATGAGTGGCCGCTCTATACCTTTGCCAGTGGTTGCTCGATGCAACGCGGCCAGCCGCAGGGGCATGGTAGAATGCACTTAGAGCATTCCACCAGCAGTCCCAGCCCTTCGGATGCCGGCAAGCCAACTCCCTGCTCTTTTAATTCTTATTTTCAACCTCTCCCTCTCCTTTGGTGCCTTCCCCTCTGCATTCAAAACATGCTCTGATTAACCCCTTTTTGAAGAAGCCTTCTCTTGACCCTATCCTCTTTCTAACTATTGTCCTACCTCTATGTTTCCCTTTTCCTCCAAAACCTTCAAAGCTAACACCTCTGCACCCATTTTTCTTCAAGTGAATGGTGCCACCAATACTTCAGCCTCACACTTCCACCCTTTTCAACTCCAATCTCTCGTTCACTCCTTCAGTCACTAACCAAATCTTGCGCTTTCCACCTGAAAGGTATTGCAATCATTCGTACCTTTCTTAAAAGGAAACTCTACTCATCCTGTCCACTTTATTGTTTTAAATTGATCAGGATGTGTAGATTCTGTCCTTCTTCCTCCTCCCTGCTTTCCTGATCTGGAGATATCGCTGGGTGAAGTGGAGGAGTTTCCTTTACCCCACCCAGAGTCACCAGCAGACGGGATTTTTGAATTCCCCTGCTGCCGGTCACCAGAAGGGTCACTAGTGATGTCAGCACGCAGAGAGTGCAGCTCCGATTCATTGCTCTGCACAGGCCCTACGGAATTTGCATACGTAAAGTGCGCAAGTCCCATAGGGGTGCACAATTTGGGGTTCCTATGCTACACAAATTGCATAGGAGCACAAATAGCATAGAAAAGCTTTAGGGACTTCTGGGTTTGGGAGTCCCTGAGTCGAAGAGGGGGAGCTGCATGTGAGTACATTCACCAAAAAAAAAATTATATATTTTCTTATTATCTCCCACTTCGACTACTGTAACAATCTGATGGGGGTGTCAGAGAGCTCCACAGTAATAAAACTCAATGTAATGTACTGATATCAAAATCATTCATGTCTCCCTCCCCAGCATATCAAATGAATTCATGTCTCCCTCCCCAGCATATCAAATTAATTCATGTCTCCCTCCCCAGCATATCAAATTCATTCATCTCTCCCCCAGCATATCAAATTAATCCATGTCTCCCTCCCCAGCATATCAAATTCATTACTTTCTCCCCACCCCATCATAACAATTTCATTTCTCTCCCCCTCAGCATACCAATAAAAGTCAGTTCCCCCAGCATACCAATAAATTAATTAATTTCTCCCCTCAGCACACCAGTAAAGTAATTAATTTCTCTCTCCCCTAGCATACCAATAAATTAATTAATTTCTCTCCCCCGCAGCATACCAAGAAATTAATTAATTTCTCTCACCCCAGCCAGGGCCGGTGCTACACTATTTTGCGCCCTAGGCAAGACCAGCTACTTGCACCCCCCAAAAAAAAAAGAAAGCTCACATGGGTATATTTGCTCCCAGCTCACACATGGATATATTGCCCCAGCTCTCACTTGGGTATATTTGCCCCCAGCTCTCATGGGTATATTTGCCTCCAGGTCACACATGGACATATTGCCCCAGCTCACACATGGAGATATTGCCCCAGCTAACACATGGCATGGATATATTGCCCCAGCTCACACATGGAGATATTGCCCCAGCTAACACATGGCATGGATATATTGCCCCAGCACACACATGAATATCTGCCCCAGCTCACACATGGAGATTTGCCCCATCTCACACATGGATATCTGCCCCATCTCACACATGGATATCTGCCCCAGCTCACACATGGAGATTTGCCCCAGCTCACACATGGGTATCTGCCCCAGCTCACACATGGGTATCTGCCCCAGTTCACACATGGGTATATCTGCCCCAGTTCACACATGGGTATATCTGCCCCAGTTCACACATGGGTATATCTGCCCCAGTTCACACATGGGTATCTGCCCCAGGCTCACACATGGATATCTGCCCCAGCTCACACATGGGTATCTGCCCCAGGCTCACACATGGATATCTGTCCCAGCTCACACATGGATATTTGCCCTGGCTCATACATGGCTATCTGCCCCAGCTCACACATGGGTATTTGCCCCAGCACACACATGGATATCTGCCCCAGCTCACACATGGATATCTGCCTCTGCACACACATGGATATCTGCCCCAGCACAGACAAGGATATCTGCCCCAGCACAAACATGGATATCTGCCCCAGGCTCTCACATGGATATCTGCCCCAGCTCACACATGGGTATATCTGCCCCAGCACACACATGGGTATCTGCCCCAGCCTCACACATGGGTATCTGCCCCAGCCTCACACATGGGTATTTGCCCCAGTTCACACATGGGTATTTGCCCCAGCTCACACATGGATATCTGCCCCAGCTCACACATGGATATCTGTCCCAGCTCACACATGGATATTTGCCCTGGCTCATACATGGGTATCTGCCCCAGCTCACACATGGGTATCTGCTCCAGCACACACATGTACAGTATATCTGCCCCAGCACACACATGGCTATCTGCCCCAGCTCACACATGGGTATTTGCCCCAGCACACACATGGATATCTGCCCCAGCTCACACATGGATATCTGCCCCAGCTCACACATGGATATCTGCCTCTGCACACACATGGATATCTGCCCCAGCACACACAAGGATATCTGCCCCAGCACAAACATGGATATCTGCCCCAGGCTCTCACATGGATATGTGCCCCAGCACACATGGGTATATCTGCCCCAGCACACAGATGGGTATCTGCCCCAGCCTCACACATGGGTATCTGCCCCAGCCTCACACATGGGTATCTGCCCCAGGCTCACACATGGGTATTTGCCCCAGTTCACACATGGGTATTTGCACCAGCTCACACATGGATATCTGCCCCAGCTCACACATGGATATCTGCCCCAGCTCACACATGGGTATCTGCCGCTCCAGCTCCGTCTCCCTCCACCTCCTCGTAGCCAGTCCCAATACGTGCTAGGCTTGTGCACCGATTTTGTTTTTCGGTTCGATTTGTTCGGATGTTTAAAATTTTCGATTCGGCTCGTTTCGACCGATTTCTGTTTCGATTCGGTTCGGTTCGGCTCGTTTTTCGTGTACAATTTTTTTTCCGAATATCGACCATTTTTAGTGTTTTCGGGTCACTTTGCTCATTTTTTGTATCGACTTTTCAGAAATTTCGGAAATTTTCATTTTTTCGGAACGTCTGTTCTCCTCGTTTCAAAGTGTCTACGATAATTCTGGCGATTCTATCGTGTTTTTTTTTTTTTAAACATATTTTTATTCGTCTCAGATCAAGATGAATTTACAGAAAAAGGGGTAACATTTTTTTTTTTTTTTTTTTCCTTTTCATATCATGTACAATCTGTAATAATGTAAAAAAAAAAAAAAAGAAAAAAAATCACAGTTTCCGGTGTTAATTAAAGTATTACATCACAATCCAGTACCGAAGTGTCATGG